>OU343220.1:311112276-311334985 GCA_910596185.1 Chrysanthemum makinoi | reverse complement strand
AATTGAGAAGATAATTATTGGGTTTTTGTGTTGTAATTTTGATGATGATGGGATTACGTGGGTTTTTGTGAATGATGATGTGGTTTTTTTGAATAACATTTTTCTTTCGTTACTTGCAATATTGTTTCCTTTAGCAAGTTGCAGCCATTCATTGTAATATAGTTTCCTTTAGTAAAATTCAGACACTCCATATTCACGCACGAATTCAGTTTTGACTCACGAAATAAGTTTTAATGTTTTATAAGTGCATTGACCAAAATTCAACAATTCAACAATTCCACTTGACCATAAACTCTTTATATGTAGTTAAGATATGTATCGTTAAAATATATTTGTCAACAATTGTTAATTTGACCAATTTAACCAATTAATTTTGATTAAAAAAAAAGAGATAATTCTCTAAAAAAGCATTATAGTTGTAAAAAATGGCAGTTCTACGTAGCGAACTAAAAAAAGACTCTTATAAACACTAATGTAGAAATTTTTGACAAATATTAAAATAAAATATTGACAAATATTAAAAAAAATTAGAGATACTAACAATTAATAAAATATGTTACGTATTTCGATAAATTTGAAATTTAACTAAATTACGTAAATTTAGCCTTTGCCCATTTTAAATACAATAAACACACCTTCATTATAAGTCCTAGTTCTCCTTGGACTTTGTCTTTTCACGGATATATATTTATTGTTGTTTATGTCTTCATGACTCTTTCATGAGTTCATCTAAGAGCATCTACAATGCATGACTTTTTGAAAAGCTTGACACTATTCTACAAAGTCTTTTGAAGACTTGATTGCATTGCGAAAGTGAGCTTTTCCAAAAGCTTTTACAAAAGACATGGTATTCTTCAAGCGTTTGAAGGTGTGTACTATATTCGTATAATAATAATGGTCCGTTTGGTTTGTGGGTGGGTTTAGGATTATGATTTGGATTAAGATTTGAATTTGGATTTGGATTAAGATTTGAATTTAATGTAGGAGAGAAAAAAATATTTTAAAATTGTTTTATATTTTAAAATATGATTTATAAATTATTTATATAAAAAATAAGAGGAGAGAAATAGAGAGAAAATAAGATGGGACCCTTTATTTGTCATAAAACCTACCTTAACCCCCAACTTTAACACACTCCTTAATATTTTGCACTAACTCCAAACCCAAGCTATACCAAACGGTTGAAAATGAGGTTGGGTCCACTTTTTTAACCCAAACCTAAGCAAAACCTGCAAATCAAATGGGCCCTAAATTTTTATAAGATAACACTTTTTTTCTTTCACTTTTTCTATATCCAAAAAGCTTTTGTTAAAAGCTTTTGCATTGCAAGAGTTTACAAGGAAAAGGTTTTGACACTAGAAAATTAATGAAAAAGATGAGGTGGAGATGATAAAAAGCTATTGCAAGTTTGAGCATTGCAGATGTTCTAAGTTCTCCTTGGATAGTCTTTTCACTTTTTAACTGTAAAGTTTGTGTACCAAGTCTAACCAAGAAGGAAAGGAATTCCCTTGTCCACTTTATTATCTTTTCTCACCCCGAATGAAATTTATACCAACTTTTACCACTCCGTAATTTTTCGTCATATAGCATTGTTTCTTCTTGCATGTATTCTTGAAGATGTATTTAACTATTTATGGTACATTTGAGTCGTTGTGGATCAAAATGATAAAAGCCAAACAACCTAAATCATAGTATTAGAAACATGCAATGTATGATACTCCGGGAACCAGATGCTGGCAAGCCGTATATAACATGTGTTTGTAGGTGATTAATATCTAATTAAGGAAAAAAGTGTTGTGACTAGGATGGGTTTGGTTAATCGCCTTTTGCAAGACGGTGTTTCTTGCACATAATTTGTACTTGTGTTTTTATCTTTTGGCAAAAGTTGGTCGGCCTAGTTCGCTTTCTAGACAAAGTCGTGTTCTTGAAGATGATAACTAATTACGGGTACATGAACACGTACAAGTTTTTGGAGTGTGGGTATGAGCCTAATCAGCCAAATGATATCTTTCAAGACATAGAGAAGATCAAGACGACGACGTTCTTTTAAAGTGCTATTTAGTTCATCCAAGTCGTAATGCTAATTATCTATATGGTGGTCCAGCATCAACTTTTGCTAATCCAACGAAATTAAGTTTTGCTAATGTGAGTGGTTTTTATGTGAAGTATTTTGGCTAAAGTTCCAACAATTTTCGTAGGCGGCATGCAATGTATGTGGTACGAGTGTTATATGTTGATTGAAAACACAAATAACTAATTACGACTGCTTCAAAGGTTGCTTAAAATGTCAGAATAAATAGCTATCTGGTTCGAATCGGGTTTGCATGCCTACTAGTAACTTTTTTCGCAACAGAAAAGTATGTACTGTACTTCATTATTTGAGCTAATTGTTAGTTTTATGGATATAAATTAGTAGACGTGAGTTAGGATCGAACTCGAGATTACGGGATTGCACACTTTACGTATGAGAATTTAAAGTCAATAATTAAATATAAACGTTATATTTATTTATTTATTAAACGAAATAACTAATGAACGTTAAGTAATTAATGTAATGGACTAACGGGCGTTAAAGATATTTGGAAAAGGACTTAATTGCAAAGTTTGGGAAGGTTCCGGAATCCCTATGGGATACCATGAACCGATCGGCCCGAGAACAAGCCAACTTGTTCACCAAGTTTAGTTGGGTATATATACAAGGCTAGGGGTCTTGTTTTTCTATCTCTTGTGCTCATTGCTAAACCTTAAATTGTTTGTGTGTGTTTTCTTTGCTCTCAAAAACCGGTCGACACCCCTAAGGGATCGATCCATGACTTTTCCACATAACAAGTTATTTGTTTGATAAAAACTATCATAACTTTAATTCGGTTTAGTACGTGTGTACAAGAACGTAGTAATAACACACTATTGTTATTATCTTGGATTGAATTACAAAACGGTGAGGGGTAATTCATATAATCCTAATTAAATCAAATTAGGGTTCATCCGTTGCTAGTTTGTGGATTTGATTCTTGTTCGGCTAGAATCAAAAAAAGGTGCATATATTCTTCTATGTTAATTAATTGTTCATTAATAAATCATATACGCTTCCGCTTGAATACTTTGATGTTTTGTGGTTATTTATTTGAATGTCATGTTATCTAATTCCAACAGTGGCATCACGAGTCATTGGTTTTTAATGAGTAATTAATTATATAAACGCGTAATAAAACAAATAATTGTATGTTGTTTGTTATTATTAATCTAGGGTTTATGTTTAATTTTTGTTTGGTTGATTTTTTTGTTAATTGGGCGTTACCCTAATTTTTTTAGGTAGACACATACATAAATTTTTTAGGGTTTTTGAAAATTGTTTGCTAACCTTATTAAAACCTAGAATTAATATATTGGTTACGTGATTAATTCATGAATAATTTGTTATGTGTCATGGAATTTTTATATGCGATCTTGTGACTTATTTGTATAATTGTTATGATATCCATGATTATACATGCATGTTAGCCATGGATAAGTTGCTTTGATAATTGTTTAATTGTCGAGACATATTTAATTACGATAAATCTTGAATTGGGGAAGACTCCAATTATGTATATTAATGAATCAATTATGTGCAATTTGGTATATTATTAATTATGGGTTTACACAATCGATTCGTCGATGTATGTGGCTCACTCTCAATTGAGAGAGTGAAAGCCCTAATTAATATATACATTAATTTAACCTAGATATTGATTATTAATAGAGTTTTATCGAATAAGTTAGTGTGGCTACTTGTTTACACGTATAAATTGTTTATTATGTGCGCATTGTTTTTTAGTAGTTTATTTTTTATTAGTATTACTTGTTTGTTTATTATGTGCGACAGTTTAAGCAAAGGGTAATTTTTTGAATAGAAAAATATCTGGGACTAAAAATGGTGATTTGTTTTGGAAGAGTTAAGTTTTCAATAGTTTAATTGATTGGTGACTTTGGTACAAATGATTGAACGGCTCACCCATTAGAATGAACTATAAAGGGGTTAATAAAGAAGTGCGCGATCACTTGAAAGGATGTCTAAGGTTATGTTTTTTCGCTCCATGTCCCTCTCCTTATAAGTTCAATGGAGCTACTTAGTAAGCCATAAAATGTGCAAACTCATCTTAAGGCGAATTAGTTTTAATTCCATGCGCCACTTCGGTGGTAATTACCCGAAACACTAAGTGTTTACACTTATGCAAAAGTACGATATAATGGACGATAATTAACACTAAATTTCTTGATTGGTGAACCCAATACCTCAATCAAAACTTTGATAATTTGATCTTTATGAATTGGTAATAAAAAAAATTTTATTAAATTTATGCTACAAGATGAATGCATGACATCTTTGTACATATTTGATTTGACGACATAAAATCAAAACTAGTACCCTTTTAAATTAAGTTATATGCCATCTAATTAAAAGGAACACTTGAAGTTGCAATTTATGTCATGAGAGTACTTGGCTAGATTGTGATGGAGAGGTAAATCTCTATGTAAAGTGAGACCTTACATGAACATATTTGCAGTTCTTTAAGTTAGACACTTAAGTTGAGTAGAAAGTGAGACTTGGACAATGGCATAAGATGGGATGAAACATGTTTATATTTGCAATAGCGTTGGAAAATATAAATCCCATAATAATCTAGGAGTTGGAAATTGTTTGCCAATTAATTTTCGACAGTTACCTTATTATATCGTTCGTTGCTAGCGATCAAGCGATGTAATGAACCTATGATAATTTGGATCCTAGTTTTCAAGAAAATTATATGGTTATATGTTTATATTACCGTTGGGTATATTTTATTTTCTTGAAAAGTTGTATTATCGAAAATACTAATACTTGAACTTTTTACGTAGAAATGGCTCAAAACAACGATAACACTAACACTACACTAAGTTCTGCCTTCAAAAGCTTTTTTATCGAGAAAAGTTGGTAGCTCTAAGAATTTCAATGATTGGCACCGCTCTTTGAGAATTGTGCGTAGAGTTCGACCGTTTGAAATATCTTTATGAACCTTGGCTGAACAACCAACGGTCGATCACTACCAGCTCAAAAGGACACTTGGCAACTTGAGTATAAGCGTCATAATGATGTGGCTTGTCTTATGTTGGGAACAATGGAATCTGCTCTTCAAAAGCAGTTTGAACATTATTTCACATATAATATGCTCAATGAACTTCGAACTATGTTTGAGAAACCTGCTGCCGTCGAGATTTATGACTTGACCGAGCGTTACCAGTATGTAGGCAAGGTGAGGGAAACCCGTAAGTGCTCATGTATTGGAAATGAAAGGTTAAATGGACCGACTAAAAGCACTTGGCAAAACTTATGATGATGACATGGCGTGAATCGATTAATAGATCCCTAACAAGGATTTTAATGGTTTTGTCGAAATTTCAATATGCTTGCGTGGGGAAGGCGATTCTCGACCTACATGCATTGCTAATTGACTATGAGAAAGGGTTCCTCAAAAGATTCCTACTTCCCGGTACTTGCTATTCAGGTGGAAGGATTAAGCCAAAACGCGCACGAACAACAAGAAGGGAAGGGTAAGGGAAAGGTTGACAAAGGCAAACAAGTGATGGCCTATCAACCTCAACCCAAGAAGAACCCTACTCCTTGGAAGGAAAATCCTAAAAAGGATCAAGCATGCCACCACTGTAAGAGCGTTGGGCATTGGAAGAAAGCGTGCTCTCTATCTTGATGAATTACGGGCAAATAAGATGAAGTCTGAAGGGTCCTTGGCACCGGTTCTTCAGTAATTTATTTGTCATTGAATTATTTACTCTAAATCATAATAATTCACTGGTATATGATACGGCTGTGGTATTCACATTTGTAATACACTTTGCGGGGTTTAGAGTGGAAAGGAAGCTTGCCTATGGGGAGCAATATCACTGCGGGGAAATGGGCACATCACATTTGTTGAAGCCATAGGAACGTTTAGTTTAGTATTGCCTTCGGGCTTAGTACTGTTATTAAACAATTGTCATTACGCACCTTCTATAATTAGAGGTGTTGTTTCCTTTTCAATTTTGTTGGATGATGGTTTTACTCATACTATTTCACGTAATGGAATTGATGTTTCTTTAAATGGTGTATTTTATTTTAAAGCAATTACTATGAATTGTGTGTTTGAAATTGATGTGATTGGAAATGAATCTAACAATAATAATAATTCGATGTTTAGCATTAACAAGAAGATAAAGTTAGACTTGAATTCTTCTTATCTTTGGCATTGTAGACTTGCTCATATAGGTAAGGCTCGCATGCATATTTGCAACAAGAAGGGCTTTTGCAAAATATCAATGATGAATCATTTGATAAATGTGAGTCATGCATATCTGGGAAGATGATTAAGAAACCTTTTCATAGCAATATGGAGAGGGCTTCTGATCTACTTGGTCTTATTCATACTGATGTGTGTGGACCACTTAGAGATGTGTCAAAGAGAGGTGCTAGCTACTTAACCTTTACCGATGATTTGGCCGTTATGGTTATGTTTATTTACTTAAGCATAAACATGAGGTGTTTGAAACATTTAAGGTTTTCAAATCTGAAGTAGAACTGCAATTGGGAAAGAAGATTAAAGCTCTTCGATCCGATGAGAGGCAGTATCTAAGCCAAGAGTTTAAAGATTACTTAGAATGGAATTGTCGAGAATCTCACTTCTCCATATACTCCACAACAAAATGGTGTATCTGAGAGAAGAAATCGTACATTGTTGGACATGATATGATCTATGTTTAATCTTACCACTCTACCTTTATCCTTTTGGGATTATGCTTTGGAATCAGATGTTTGCATTCTAAATATGGTTCCTACAAAGAAGGTTGATAAGACACCATATGAAATATGGCATGGTAAAGCTCCTAATTTGTCTTATTTAAAGGTGCAGGGGTTGAGGCATGTTAAACGTGACTCAGAAAATAAACTCCAACAAAGATTTGTAAAGTGTATCTTCGTAGGATACCCTAAGGAAACTATGGGTTACTACTTCTACTATCCAACGAAAATAAAGTAATTGTTGCTAGGTATGGAGATTTTCTTGAAAGAGATCTCAGATCTCAAGAATTATGGGAGAGTTTATGATCCGGAAGATGATCAAGAAGATGCGTTACCTTCGAAAACACTAACGTACCCGGTAGAACGATAGTCTTGGTCCTCCACCAGAAGTTGAAGTAATTCCCGTTCGTAGATCCGTAAGGAATCGTGTGCACAACGTCTATGTCTTAACGTAGAGGTTGAGGAAACTATGTTAGGAGATCTTGGAGAGACTACTAGTTATAAAGTCGCATGGCAAGTCGATAAGGAAAAATGGCAGGGTTGCAATGAATGGGAAATGCAATCCATGAGAAATGAAGTGCTGGTAGAGGTCGATTTACCTCCAAATGCCAAGGTGGTTGGAAGTAAGTGGCTCTATAAGATTAAGACTGACATGGATGACAATGTACACGCGTCTATAAAGCTCGTCTAGTTGCGCAAGGTTTTACTCAAACTTATGGCATTGATTATAAGGAGACCTTTTCTCTCTGGCGGACATTAGAGCTATTAGAATTCTCATAGCTATAGCGACATACTATGACTATGAGATATGGCAAATGGATGTCAAAACCGCCTTCTTGAATGGTCACTTAGATGAAGACATCTATATGAAGCAACCTTGAGGGGTTCGTTGAATCCACAATTTCCAAACCGTGTATGCAAACTTCAAAGGTCCATTTATGGATTGAAGCAAGCATCAAGGCAATGGAATAAAAGATTTGATGAAGAAATCAAAAGGTATGGATTTATTTAAAATCTTGATGAGCCATGTGTATATCACAAAGTTAGTGGGAGTGATGTAATTTTCCTAATTCTTTATGTCGATGACATATTAATTATGGGAAAAGACATTCCGAGTTTGCAAAATGTTAAGGCATATCTTAGGAAGTGTTTTTCCATGAAGGATTTAGGAGAAGCTGCATACATTCTGGGAATCAAGATCTACCGGGATAGGTCAAAGCGGTTAATTGGTTTAAGTCAAAGCGCTTACGTTGATAAAATATTGAAGAGATTCAATATGCAAAATTCCAAGAAAGGATATTTGCCGATGGAAGTAAAGCATGGCTTATGTAGTGATATGTGTGCTTCACACTGCTGAGTGTAGCATGCGAAAAATTCCTTATGCTTGGTATGGGATCTATTATGTATGCTGTGAGATGCACAAGGCCGATGTGGCGTTCTCCAAACACATGACCGGTCGATATCAACAGAATCCGGGTGAACTTCACTGGATTGTTGTTAAACATATTCTAAAGTATCTTAGGAATACGAAAGATATGTTTTTAATGTATGGAGGAAATCGGACACGAACTTGGTGTTCAGGTATCGTGATGCGTCTGGCATTAATGATAAAGATGATCTGAAGTCTCAGACGGGTTATGTCTTAGTCATCAATGGAGGAGGTTACTGGAAAGAGCAAGAAGCGAGTACGATAGCGATGTCTTGACAGTAGAATACATAGCTGCGGGAAGCTGCAATAGAGCTGTTTGGATTAGGAAATTCATTTCGGGGCTTGGTGTTATGCCTTCAATTGAATCACCTATTGATACGTATTGTGACAATTCTCACGCAATCATATTTGCCAATGAACACAGGTCATGAAGGGCACCAGAAATTTTCTGAGTATCACTATGTTCGGGAACAAGTCCGGGAAGGTGAAATAAATCTACTTAAAGTTCACACAGATGATAACTTAGCTGACCCATTCACTAAGGCTTTAGCTAAAGACAAGCTTGTAGGACTTGCCAATGGAATTGGACTTCGTTTAGCTAATAGTTTCATGCGTAACTGTGATTAGTATTTGGATAAAGGATATTGTAAAACATTTATTATTTTAATGAAATAAAGTTTGGATTATGTTTATTTTCATTTATAATATTGTTGTCCTATATTTGCATGTTTAATCCGTGAGTAACTAAGTTATTCTAAATGTCCATTGTCGATTGATGATATGGGAGTATCATTAAATTAAGACAAATCTGAGAGATGTGGTAGAATATACTTGAAAGTATATTGATGAGAATGCATACCAATTTCGGATGATATTCAATGAATTGAATATAGGACTTATCCCAAATACATAATTTACTTTGTGGATATTGTTATAAGTAAATTATGAATAGTTATCCTCAGACTTGAGATACCGGATAAGTGTCATAAATGTAGTGCATTTCGTGAAGCAACTTAACGCTATCGTGGCGGTAGTCATAAGGGTTGTTTTCAGAAATGTTACAAAGTTTGTGGGTTATTCTTGTAGTCAAGATAGAATTTGTTCCTTCAAATTATTTGGAGTTTAATCTTCTTGGGCCCGTGGGGTTGACAAGATGTTTGAGCGGCCGCACCCATCTCCCCTAAATATGTTTAGATGATTCGGTAATCTTGGTCAATCACTTACAGCGAGAAACAGAATAGTTTTATAAAGAATGACTTAATTCCATATCTTTATTTAACGTGGTATTAGAAACAAAAGGATAATAATAATGAGAAATCATTAAAGGTTTTCCGGAGCCTTACTCGATCGTACTAGAGGCATCGAAATGTTGCTAGACGCTAACCGATGTGATCACTCTATTAAGATATAATCAAGTGGGAGCTGTTAGTTTTATGGATATAAATTAGTAGACGTGAGTTAGGATCGAACTTGAGACTACGGGATTGCACACTTTACGTATGAGAATTTAAAGTTAATAATTAAATGTAAACGTTATATTTATTTATTTATTAAACGAAATAACTAACGAACGTTAAGTAATTAATGTAATGGACTAACGGGCGTTAAAGTTATTTGGAAAAAGACTTAATTGCAAATTTTGGGAAGGTTCCGGAATCCCTATGGGATACCATGAACCGATCGGCCAAGGAAACAAGGAAACAAGAGCGAACTTGTTCACCAAGTTTAGTTGGGTATATATACAAGGCTAGGGGTCTTGTTTTTCCATCTCTTGTGCTCATTGCTAAACCCTAAATTGTTTGTGTGTGTTTTCTTTGCTCTCAAAAACCAGTCGACACCCCTAAGGGATCGATCCATCACTTTTCCACATAAAAAGTTATTTGTTTGATAAAAACTAGCATTACTTTAATTCGGTTTTGTACGTGTGTACAAGAACGTAGTAATAACACACTATTGTTATTATCTTGGATTGAATTACAAAACGGTAAGGGGTAATTCATATAATCCTAATTAAATCAAATTAGGGTTCATCCGTTGCTAGTTTGTGGATTTGATTCTTGTTCGGCTAGGATCAAGAAAAGGTACGCATATTCTTTTATGTTAATTAATTGTTCATTAATAAATCTTATACGCTTCCGCTTGAATACTTTGATGTTTTGTGGTTATTTATTTGAATGTCATGTTATCTAATTCCAACACTAATTAGATGCTTAGCAGTATGCTTACTTGTAATATTGTATAATATCAGGAATGTGAACTTTCCATCCTTTTAAGATGCTTAGCAATATGCTTAATATGTATGTTAACTGTGACTCGATCACTGACTCTAGATATTTTTGTCCATATGGAACTTGACTAGACACGATATTTTAGAGCTCAATAAGGTTCAAAATGTGAAAGGTAAGAGTGTATAACCGTATAATGGGTTGAAATAGGCTCAGGTACTAAGCAAAGTGTAAAATGCGCTTTCGAGCCAAGGTATGCAGGTTTCTGGTTTCTATATATCGGGCGGATTAAACTAGTATCGAGTCTGAAGTTGCATGTGCTACAGGGCAATTTCTTGGACAAAGTGTTTCAAACAGTACTCTTGATTGATTCCTGAACAGTCAAGTTTAATCACACAAGCTGACCACTTGTGAATGGTCAACCGTAACAAACTTAAAACAGTTCAGACACCAATACAATTAAGATCAGAGGAATATAGTGGATTCCTGGGTCGTTAAGTCCCACGGAGGATGAATGGTGTTTCACACAGACAGATGTCGAATAATCACTAAGGATAGTGATCAGTAAGGATTTTGAAATATTTATACCTAAAAAAAAAGTTTTGTAAATTACAGGGGCTTAAATGCAAATTAAAGAAATTTTAAAAAATAAAATATATATTAAATAAAGCTATCACTATTTTTACAATGATGTTTTGTGATTTATAAAATAAAATAACTTAAATAAACTATTTTAATTAAAACATAAACTTAAATTATCTAAAAACGTGACTTAAAATGAAAGCGTATGTTAAGTAAAAAAAATTGCAGCGAGTCGCAAAACAAAATGTAAAATTTGTGAAATAAAAGTCCTACGAGTGTAAAAACAATTTTCTTACTTCCTATATGACAAAAGAAAATTTTAGAAAAGAATTATTTTTTTTTGACTTTTATATTTTTATTATGAATTAAATACTATTTTAAACTAATTAAATGATTAAAAATACTAAAACAATTAGAAAAAATCAGAAACTTTTTGTAAAATACTTATTATCAATACAAAGCTAGGAAAAATACAAAGTTGAAAAGATAGATTAAATAAGCTGAAAATAAGCTAATAAGCTCATTATAAACTTAATGAACTAAAAGGGTTATATATTAAGTATTGCAAAGATAAACCAAGAAAAGACCCAAGGCGGTTGGTGAGGTGTGTGTGTGGTGGTGGGTGGCGAGTTGAATCCAATAACTCCCTTTTGCAAAATATTTTATTTTTTTTATTTTTCTTCAAACTGCTTAAGTACACTAGATAAGCAAATTTTAAAACTACAACTTTTGTGAAAAATGCAACTCGAATAAGCCTAAGTATCTCAACAGTTAAGCTAAAATTGGAAATAAGCACAATGATTTAGCTAAAATGGCTAATAAGCTAATAAATAAGCGAATGAAGACTGGAAATAAGCTAAGGAACTTGTAATAAGCTAATGTTATAAATGAAAAAGCAAAATGACTTGAAAATAAGCACTAAATAAGCCAAAATAAGCTTAAACTTAACTGGTTTGCACAGGACACTTTTGAATCACTAGGCACTTTTAAGCTAATTTTTAAGCACTTAAATGAGCTTAAAATTGAAAATAAACACTGGACTTAACAAGATGACCAGATAAGCTATCCAAAAAGCTAAAGCTTTCACAGTGATATTCAATGGTGAGCTTATGAGGAGCTTATAAAAAATTTGAAAAACTACTGAGGATGACTCAGTGTATACTGAGTCAAATGGGACAAACTAAAAAGCACTTGCAGGCCTATCAAATAAGCTAGGAAGTTGAATTTTAAGCTTGGGACCTTAAGATGGCTTGGTTAGCTTTCCAAAGAACTAAAATTCACAAGCTGAGGTTCAATTATGAGCTTGTGACAAGCTTGTGAATTTGGTAGCAATACTGTGCACAGGGCACACTTTTTGAAAAGGGGTTCAAAAGAAGCTGAGTAATAAGCTATTAAAAAGCTGAACTAGAAAATATAAAAATACTGATGATGAAGATGAGCAACTAGATTTTGATATCCCAAAAGCTCAAAACATAAAACTCAAAGTTAAGCCCTATATAAAATAATCTATTTTATTCAAAAACGACCAAATGGAAAATTTTGACTTTTATATTAAACACTAAGGTTGACTTTGATGAACTTTAAGCTGATCCTACTCACTTAATATGTTGTAATAAGATGAAAATTGGTTTTGAGCAATATAAACAACTTATGAACACACAATCATGATCATGAATCATGAAAATCCACATTAACACAAGATGTGATCAAAAGCTAATTTTGACTTTTTTACAAACAAAGACTGGTTTTTCTTGTTGAAATGAGATATTAGGACCAAGTGAGATAAACAACAAACAAGGACACTGTCTTGAAAACCCTTTAACTCAGTTAACAAAGCAAAACCAAACAGCCTTTTGTTTTTTGGTGATTTTCAAAGATTATCATGATTCAGTCCATGCATTTGATTAATAACCATATATTATCATATATTGAAACTAAATAAACATTAAACAACATCAATAACAACATAAAACTTATTAATAACACTTACTAATTTGACTTCAAACTAATTTTTTAACAACTATAAATTAAAAAGACAAACAACTTTTTTTAATGTTTAGTTATGCTTAACTATAACTAAGAAACATAAAAACATAAAGATTTAAGCTAATTAATGACTTTAATAGTAAAATGCTAAAATTGCACAAAAGGCTTACAAATTGAATCCAAGCACAAACCGAGAACCAAGGCGTGATAACACCTATAGCTTCCCAAGAAGCTCTAAACCAGGGCAATCCTGTTCACCTGCTCCAGCTTTGACCTTCACTTCCATGGACTTTTTTTTTATCTAATTTTTGTATTTTTGGTAATTTTCTCTTTTTGATACTAGAATGATTTTTATTGTTTCTAAAAGCTTAAATAAGCTTTCTAGGAGCTTACATGAGCTTATTCAGTCCAGGATAACATCTATAAAACAACATTCGACTTATTGAAATTTTGAACAAAGGTAAAATTTTGCATAAACTGAAATGGAACTTGATACTGAAATTGATGTTTCACAAAAGCTTTATTATATAATAGAAACTTGAAATACAGAGTTTAAGGGCTAAAACATGCACTGGAATTTAAAAGTAAGATAAAACGACATAGAAAATTAAAAATTACACTAGTTACTTTATTACATTGCACCAAACTTCTATATATTGATCTTTTTCATCTCTGTCGACATCTCTGAGCAAATCCCACCTTATCTTGACCATTGAAATCATCCAGATCATCATAATTGCCATTTGGCAATTTTGGCGCCAAAATAGTCTTTGAGCAAGTTATTAGCATTAATTGGATTTTGGTGGATATGGAGGTGTTAAGGGAGTTGGTGGATAGCTGGAAAGGTGGTAGGGATGAGGTGGAAAGGTGAAAACAACTCTGGTATTGGGATTCAGCTTGTGGAGAAGGAGATGAACAGTACCTGTGGTATTTGGCGCGCGTTGACCTTTTTTGACCGTGGGATATTATAAAGGGGGTGTCCAAAATGGGGGGTCAAGGCTAAATGGCAGGGGTCTTTTTGGTTTGGCTGGGGTTCTAAATACACAAAAGGGCCATTTGGTTTTAGTTTAATACAAGGACTAATCTTGTAATTCTGCCAAATTGAGGGACTGATCTTGACAAGTTTCCAAAGTTATCACAAGGGCCTATCCTGCCAAATATGAATAGTACAAGGACCATTATGCATAAAATTCCATTTTTAATAAATCCAAGGACTATTTTTGACATTTTCAAAACTTGAGGGACTAAAGTTGTAATTTTGCAATTTTTGATTTTAAGGACCAATTTTGACAACTCATGAATCCTTAAGGACTTAAAATGATATTTTTCTTTATTTTGATTTACCAAGGACTGTTTTTGACAACTTTTGAAACTTGAGGGACTAAAACTGCCAATTATGCAAACTTGATAAGTTTTTCATCTGATTTTGATATTTTTGCATTTAAAACACATAAAACACTTGTTTTTGATATTTTCATCATTTTGATGCATTTTTTAGTGTTTTCAGATGTTTTTGGCATTCTAAATAGTACAAAAATGATGAGTATTTAGACACTCATCAATCCCCACACTAAGATATTGCTAGTCCCTAGCAATGTTTTAAGAAAAATTAATGGATTCCATCTCTTTACCAAAAGCCATTACTTCCGGAGTAGCCAATTGTTTTAGTTCAAGTAAGAACCTTGGTACAATGATAACCAAATGATTTTTGAGCAAATCACCGTATGTGGTTTGATTTGTCTTTACAGAAGCTTTGCTTCTGGACGGCCAACTCTTAGATAAATTATCAATATTATCTTTGGTGAGCCGATTACCAATTATGGTTTTCCACTGCCTTTACCACAAGCCATAAACTTGCGGGGCTAGACTCTTCACTAGTTAAAGATATGGTTAGTTGAACACCATACAATTTTGGGCAAATTGCAAGCCGTCAACGGATTTGATAAATATTTACCAAGAGCCTTTGCTCTGGATTAGCCAATCCTTATGTGGGTTAGACATGGCGGTTGATTACCATTCTTTGAGTAAGTGAAAAACACTTACTCCAAAAAAATTTTGGCCAAAAACGGGGGAATTGGGTGGAATAATTACATGATAAAATTCGTGAGAATTCCCCACCACACTTAGAAATGAATATTGCCCTCAATATTCAAAGTACGCGGTTATGCGAAACATAGAACGTAAAAGGGAAATATTACGGCATTATTTTATTTTTAATATATTTTTTTTTTAAAAGGCTTATATATACAATAGCGGGGCAACTCCCCCACTAGGGTGGTAGAAAGGGTAGAAGAGAAACATGGGTGAAAACCCATATGGTGTGTCTGTTTTTTGATTCCCGAAGTCACTAGCTTGACTCGATCCCATTCATTAGTTCATGGGGAAAGTTTGTAGATCTGGACAATCACGGTGGAATGTCCTCTCCAAAATAATGCTTTAATCGATGACCATTCACTTTAAAATTTGGACCATCAGGTTGAGATAACTCAATGGTTCCATAAGGATAAACCTTAGCAATAGTAAATGGACCAGACCAACGGGATTTAAGCTTTCCCGAGAATATCTTCAATCTTGAATTGAAAAGAAGGACTCGATCACCGCTTGAAAAGCGCGGTTCTTGATTTTAGAGTCATGAATCTTCTTTGTCTTTTGTTTGTAGATCAAAGAGTTCTCGTATGCTTGATCACGGAGTTCATTTAATTCTTTCATTTGAACTTTTCGTGGTCACTTGTCGAATATCGAAATTTTCATGCTTCAAGGCCCAGTATGCTTTGTGCTCAAGCTCAATCGGAAGATGACATGCATTTCCGTACACTAGCTTGTATGGAGTACACCCAATTGGTGTTTTATAAGTTGCGAAAAGAAAACCCGAGTCGCGTCATCCAGTTTATCCGACCGGGATGCACGATTTTCGCCTACTGTCCTTTCTAAAATTCTTTTAATACCACGGTTGGAGACTTCCACTTGCCCTTGTTGGGGGGTGGTATGCGATAGAGAGACGGTGGGTTACACCATACTTTTGCATGACACGATCAAATTGGTCATTGCAAAAATGTGTACCACGATCACGATTATAGCACGTGAGTTCCAAACTGGCAAAAAGATTTCAAGAATTTTACAACAACTGGGCATCATTAGTAGGTAAAGCTTTCGCTTCAACCCATTTTGACAAATAGTCAACAACCACAAGTATGTATTTGTTTCCTCGAGATGATGGAAATGGCCCCATAAAGTCAATACCCCAGATGTCAAATATCTCACACACTTGAATGGCGTTTTTCGGCATTTCATTTCTTTGAGAGATATTTCCGTGACGTTGACAAGCGCAGGGTTTGACAAAAATCGTGGGCATCCTTATAGATAGTGGGCCAATAAAACCGGAATCAAACACCTTTTTGCGGTGTAGTTTGGACTATGATGGCCCCCGGTGGGTCCAGCATGGCAAGCTTTGAGAATGTCAAGAGATTCTTGTCCATAAACACACCGTCGGATGACTTGATCCACACATATTTTGAATAAGTAGGGGTCGTCCCAGAAGTAATGTTTAACATCCTTGAAGAATTTGTTCTTCTGCTGGGTCGACATCCCTTTCACTATGAAGTTACCCGCATGGTAATTTGCAAAGTCAGCAAACCATGGGGTAGAAGAATTTCCACGAAAAGAAACCGCATTGAGTGTCTCGAGAGGAAATGTTTCATTTGTTTCTTTTTTCTCGAAAACATCTTGGTGAGGATTTTCTAGACGGGACAAATGATCAGCAGCCAGGTTCTCAGCTCCTTTTTATCAATATAATGATATCAAATTCTGGAGAAGTAGAACCCACGGAGCAATCTTTTGCATCTTGTTTTGCAAAGAGATATGAGAGCCGGTGATCCGTATACACCACACATTTAGTCAAGATTAAGTATGGCCGAAACTTTTCAAACGCATACACCACGGCTAATAGCTCTTTTCTGTGGTGGTGTAATGGGTTTGAGCTTCAGTCATAGTCTTACTTGCGTAGTGGATAGGTTGAAAATGCTTGGATCGTTGCCCTAGACTTGCCAATAGCAAAATCACTTGCATCGCACATGAGCTCAAAGGCAAGTCGTCGGGAGCAACGAGAATGGGTGCTTCAGTAAGCTTTTTCTTTAATGTTTCAAAAGCTTTGATGCACTCAGGTGAAAAGATAAAAGGAGCATCTTTTTCAAGAAGATGAGTCATAGGCCGGGCGATTTTAGAAAAATCTTGTATGAATCTACGATAGAAACCGGCATGACCTAGAAAACTCCTAATACCTTTGACGGTAGTAGGATGAGGTAATTTAGCAATATCATCGACTTTTGCTCTATCTACCTCAATCCCATTTTTTGAAATCTTATGGCCAAGGACTATGCCTTCTTTGACCATAAAGTGGCTCTTTTCCCAATTTAGACAAAGATTGGTGTCTTCACACCGTTTTAGCATTTTATCTAAATGGGAGAGACATGTTTGAAACGAATCCCCAATGACCGATAAGTCATCCATAAACACCTCCATTGTTTCCCCGATCATGTCGTGGAAAATGGCCATCATACATCGTTGGAACATGCCAGGAGCATTGCATAAGCCAAAGGCATACGTCACGTAGGCAAAGTTCCGTATGGGCAGGTGAATGTGGTCTTTTCTTGATCCTTTGGATCAATGGGGATCTGAAAGTACCCCAAGAAACCATCAAGGAAACAATAGTATTCATTCCCTGCTAATCTCTCAAGCATTTGGTCCTTGAAGGGTAGAGGAAAATGGTCTTTACGGGTAGCGTCATTCAACTTACGATAGTCAATGCAAACACGCCATCCCGTAACCAGCCGAGTTGGAATTAACTCGTTATTTTCATTTGTGACAACAGTAATGCCACCCTTTTTAGGAACACATTGAATTGGGCTAACCAAGGACTATCGAGATTGGGTAAATCAATCTGCATCAAGAAGTTTGATAACCTCCGTTTGATAACATCATGGATTTTTGGATTTACTCTCTTCTTGTTGCTTGGCTTGAAGTCATCCTCCATCAAGATTTTGTGAGTACAAAATTCAGGTTGATACCCTAATGTCGGAGAGTTTCCAAGCAATTGCTTGCTTGTGTGACTTCAAGACCTTTATGAGAGCAGACTTTTCATCTTTACTCAAATCTCGAGCAATAATGACGGGTAATTTATCATCACCTTCAAGAAATGCATACTCGAGATGAGGTGGTAAATCCTTAAGTTCGACTTCAGGAAATTCTTCAGTTTTCTCAACTGACTTGACTTCCTTGTTATAAAGTTCGACGGGAGGGAGCGATGATGGATCATCATTAAGCAGCTTCTCAATGAGAAGTATATCCCCTCGATGTCGATGGGAAGTGATCAATTTCCCATGGAACAGAATCACTAGACAAGTAGGCTTCAATGCTTCCAAGATGAAGTCACTTTCCTCAAAAGGAGTGAGAGAAGGAGTAGAATTGGCGATGATAGGTTGAGATGAATGAGTGAGATTATCACTCGAAGGATTATGATCATAACCAAGAACTTCTTGAGTACTCTTCGAAGCAACATCAATGATATCTATTCGGTTAACCGATTCAGAATCATAATTTACGGAGTACCTCGAAGTTTGATCAAGGTTAAAGGTGACAGCTTCATTACCAACACGTAATGTGATTTCTTGCTCAAATACATCAATGAGAGCACGGCCCGTTCTCGGGAATCCTCGTCCAACAATGAGAGGAACCCGATGATCGGCATCAAAATCAACAACCACGAAGTCAGTTGGGAAATGGAACTTTCCTACTTTCACAAATACGTCCTCGGCAATGCCAAGGGGACGGGATATACGATCTCAAGCTCGAGAGTCATGCATGTAGGAGTAATTCCGGAAGAGAAAGTTTCTTCCATCTGAATAAGGCATCGATTGATGCTTGCACAAGATCGCTAGGGCAAAGCATTCAACCATTCCGGAAATACACAAGGTAAGAGAAATTTTCCGGATCTCCAAGCTTCGGAAGCTTCTCAGGATAACTGCAGAGCAGTTCTCGTTGAGAGGAGTCTTAGCCATTTCAAACAGCTTTTCCTTGTTGCTTAACATATATTTGAGAGTTGATGCAAACTTGGGCATCAGCCTGATAGCATCCGCAAAGCTTATGTCAAAATGTAGTTCTTGGAAAATTTGAAAAAATTTGTCCATTTGATGACTTGCTTTTTCGCGGAGCTTTGCTCATTCAAACGTGATGGGTAAGGAATAGAAGATTTGGATTTGGTATTTTCAACGAGAGCTACTTGGGTTCAAAACAACTCCTGGATTGGATTTGGGTTTCGGGACAACTTGAGGATGGACATCATTGGTACCTCCGTTATTAGTAGGAAGTTCCTTGTCCTTAAGCCTCAGGTTCACTTTCCACTACCCGGAGAAAAGAAGAGGTAGTAGGAGGAATGGGGTCCATTGTATGAAACACCACTTTCGGTTGTGATCGCCTTTGCATCGCCCCTCGGGTTAGCGATCGTGTTGCTCGGAAGTTTTCACGAGCAGGGTTGATCATTTAAAGACTTCTTAAGATCATGATCGGTGACCAAACCTGTTCATTTCATCTTGGGATTTCATGAACTGCTTCAATAACTCATCGGATGATGGTACTGGAGGATGTGGAGGGAAATTCTGAGGTCGTATGTTTTGATTATGACCTTGTTGTTGAAAATTCCCTTGATTAGGATTCACATTTCCCTAAAATTGATTCCCTCGATTGAAATTGTTTTGATTAAGGTTCCCTTGATGTTGGAAACCTGATTGGGTCGGGATAAATTACCTTGGTTTTGATAACCTTGGTTCATTCTAGGTTGATTGATTCGGTTCTGTATGTTAGGATTACGGTTAAAACCGGGTGGTGCTTGATAAGTATTAGCTCGGTAGTTTGGTTCATTTTGAGGACGGTATTGATTACCTCCCTGATGTGAAGTACCGGCTATAGCATTGGCTTCAAACGGACTACCATCGGTGGCAGTGCAGTTGTAGTATGCATGAGGACCACCACAAGTAACACAAACTTCAACTTTCTTCACTTCACCATGTGATGGTGTCCGTGTGAAAGTGACTTTCTTTTGGTTAGCAAGAACCAAAGCCTGAACAATATCCATGAGTTTTTCAATCTTAGCATCGGTGCTAGATGTACTCACGGAAGATGAAGTAGAAGGTCCAGCATTAGACTGAGTCTGATATGTCTTTGTGCGGAAAGGGGACACGGGACTTGTTTTCAATGATTTGCAAGGCTTCTTTTGTGGTCTTGCCAGGAAATTACCCCCGCGGAGGCATTTAGAGAGTCTTGGTCAGCTTGTCTCAGACCATTGTAGAAAGTATCCATTTGCATTAACTCGGTAAAACCATGATGCGGAGCAATTCTTTGTAACGATCCCATGCCTCTCCGAATGATTCATCAAATCTTTGAGAAAATTTCATTATCTCATTCTTAATACTTGTAGTTCGGGATGGAGGATAGAATTCGTTAACAAACTTGGTGACTAGATCTTCCCATGTCTCAATGGAACGAGGGGTTGTTTCTCAAGCCAATTTCGGGCTTGTCCCTCTAGAGAAAATGGGAACAGAAAGAAGCTTAATTGCTTGTGGGACATTCTTGTATTTGATGGTAGATGCAATCTTGTTAAACCATCGAATGTGAGCATGAGGATCATCCCGCTAAAACCATAAATTGGCTTTGGGTCACAAGATTAAGCAACCGGTTTTGAGCTCGAAGGTATCGACACGATGGTGGGACAACAATAGCATCTCCGTAACCCTCGATGGGTGCTTGTAGAAGCTCATTCATAGGCTTATCTTCGCCATTACGACGGGGTGGTGGTGGTAGACGTTCCTCATCACGGCTGAAGGAGCGAACGTCCTCTACTCACGAGGAATATTTGCAAGCTCTGAAAGTGGACTTGTAGAACTGGAAGAACGAGTGCGCATGCACTAAGAATAAAAATCAGTTTTCAAAACAAATGCGAGGCAAAAAGACAAGTGAACTTAAACCAATAATCACAAATGAAATGGCTTCTTTGAAAAAGGTACACCAAATCACAAGGACACAAAGGCAAGTTTTAAATCTTTGATTCGGGAACTTATTATGGTCACACCCCGCTTGGTAGGTGTACGCCTTGATTTCGGTGGTTGATTTTTATGTATTTATTAAGTACCACTGAAAAGACGTAGGTAATGATTTGTGCTAAGGGTTTAAAAAACTTTTGGAAAATATTTTTGGTATTGTCTCGTTTAACCAAATCGTATTTCTTTAAGAATCACCTTAAAGGAAACACAAGCTAGAAAACGTTACGATTGTTTTTGTTGTTTTATATTTTGTTTGGTGTTGTTAACACTTTTGGAAAAGTGTTAATGAACTTTTTGACTTATGATAACTTTACAAAAAAACTGTTTACAAAAAGGTGGTATATGTGCAAGTACGGGTGAAAAACTTAAAACACGCTTACAGCTCCCGTGGCAAAAATTTGGTTCGCTCCGAACAGTCAAGTTTAATCACACAGCTAACCACTTGTGAATGGTCAAACAAACTTAAAACAGTTCAGAACCAAATGCAATTAAGATCAGAGGAATATAGTGGATTCCTGGGTCGTTAAGTCCCACGGAGGATGAATGGTGTTTCACACAGACGGTCGAATAATCACTAAGGATAGTGATCGAAGGATTTTGAAATATTTATACCTAAAGAGAAAGTTTGTAAATTACAGGGGCTTAAATGCAAATTAAAGAAAATTTTAAAAAATTAAAATATATTAAATAAACGCTATCACTATTTTTACAATGATGTTTTTGTGATTTATAAAATAAAATAACTTAAATAAACTATTTTAATTAAAACATAAACTTAAATTATCTAAAAACGTGACTTAAAATGAAAACGTATGTTAAGTATAAAAATTACGCGAGTGCGCAAGCAAAAACGTAAAATTTGTGAAATAAAAGTCCTACGAGTGTAAAAACAATTTTCTTACTTCCTATATGACAAAAGAAAATTTTAGAAAAAAGAATTATATTTTTTTGACTTTTATATTTTTTTATTATGAATTAAATACTATTTTAGACTAAATAAATGATTAAAAATACTACAACAATTCAGAAAAATCTGAAACTTTTTTGTAAAATACTTATTATCAATACAAAGCTAGGAAAAATACAAAAGTTGAAAAAGCTAGATTAAATAAGCTGAAAATAAGCTAATAAGCTCGTATAAGCTTAATGAACTAAAAAGGGTTATATATTAAGTATTGCAAAGATAAACCAGTAAAAGACCCAAGGGCAGTTGGTGAGGGGTGTGTGTGGTGAGCTGGGTGGCCAGAGTTCGAATCCCAGCAACTCCCTTTTTGCAAAATATTTTATTTTTTTTATTTTTCTTTACAAACTGCTTAAGTACACTAAGATAAGCAAATTTTAAAACTACAACTTTTTGTGAAAACTGCTAATAAGCTCAGAATAAGCCTAAGTATCTCAACAGTTAAGCTAAAATTGGAAATAAGCACAATGATTTAGCTAAAATGGCTAATAAGCTAATAAATAAGCGAATGAAGACTGGAAATAAGCTAAGGAACTTATAATAAGCTAATGTTACAAATGAAAAAGCAAAATGACTTGAAAATAAGCACTAAATAAGCTAAAATAAGCTTAAACTTAACTGGTTTGCACAGGACACTGTGTGAATCACTAGGCACTTTTAAGCTAATTTTTAAGCACTTAAATGAGCTTAAAATTGAAAATAAACACTGGACTTAACAAGATGACCAGATAAGCTATCCAAAAAGCTAAAGCTTTTACAGTGATATTCACTGGTGAGCTTATGAGGAGCTTATAAAAAATTTGAAAAACTAATGATTTCGGTGTATCTTGAGTCAAATGGGACAAACTAAAAGAACTTGCGGGCCTATCAAATAAGCTAGGAAGTTGAATTTTAAGCTTGGGACCTTAAGATGGCTTGGTTAGCTTTCCAAAGAACTAAAATTCACAGTGAGGTTCAATTATGAGCTTGTGACAAGCTTGTGAATTTGGTAGCAAACTGTGCCAGGACACTTTTTTGAAAGGGGTTCAAAAGAAGCTAGTAATAAGCTATTAAAAGCTGAACTAGAAAATATAAAAAATACAGTGATGAAGATGAGCAACTAGATTTTGATATCCCAAAAGCTCAAAACATAAAACTCAAAGTTAAGCCCTATATAAAATAATCTATTTTATTCAAAAACGACCAAATGGAAAATTTTGACTTTTATATTAAACACTAAGGTTGACTTTGATGAACTTTAAGTTGATCCTACTCACTTAATATGTTGTAATAAGATGAATTAAGACTGGTTTGAGCAATATAAACAACTTATGAACACACAATCATGATCATGGATCATGAAAATCCAACAGTTAACACAAGATGTGATCAAAAGCTAATTTTGACTTTTTTACAAACAAAGACTGTTTTTTCTTGTTGAAATGAGATATTAGGACCAAGTGAGATAAACAACAAACAAGGACACTGTCTTGAAAACCCTTTTTCATTAACAAAGCAAAACCAAACAAGCCTTATTGAGACTGTTTGGTGATTTTCAAAGATTATCCGCATTCAGTCCATGCATTTGATTAATAACCATATATTATCATATATTGAAACTAAATAAACATTAAACAACATCAATAACAACATAAAACTTATTAATAACACTTATACTAATTTGACTGTCAAACTAATTTTTTTAACAACTATAAATTAAAAAGAACAAACAACTGTTTTTAATGTTTAGTTATGCTTAACTATAACTAAGAAACATAAAAACATAAAGATTTAAGCTAATTAATGACTTTAATAGTAAAATGCTAAAATTGCACAAACGGCTTACAAATTGAATCCAAGCACAAACCAGAGAACCAAGAGCGATAACACAACCTATAGCTTCCCAAGAAGCTCTAAACCAGGGCAATCCTGTATTCACCCTGCTCCAGCTTTGACCTTCACTTCCATGGACTTTTTTATTTTTATCTAATTTTTTTGTATTTTTGGTAATTTTTCTATTTTTGATACTAGACTGATTTTTATTGTTTCTAAAAGCTTAAATAAGCTTTCTAGGAGCTTACATGAGCTTATTCAGTCCAGGATAACATCTATAAACAACATTCGAACTTATTGAAATTTTGAACAAAGGTAAAATTTTGCATAAACTGAAATGGAACTTGATACTGAAATTGATGTTTCACAAAAGCTTTATTATATAATAGAAACTTGAAATACATAGTTTAAGGGCTAAAACATGCACTGGAATTTAAAAGTAAGATAAAACGACATAGAAAATTAAAAATTACACTAGTTACTTTATTACATTGCACCAAACTTCTATATATTGATCTTTTTCATCTCTAAGCAAATCCCACCTTATCTTGACCATTGAAATCATCCAGATCATCATAATTGCCATTTGGCAATTTTGGCGCCAAAATAGTCTTTGAGCAGGTTATTAGCATTAATTGGATTTTGGTGGATATGGAGGTGTTAAGGGAGTTGGTGGATAGCTGGAAAGGTGAAAGGTGAAAACAACTCTGGTATTGGGATTCAGCTTGTGGAGAAGGAGATGAACAGTACCTGTGGTATTTGGCGCGCGTTGACCTTTTTTTGCGTGGGATATTATAAAGGGGGTGTCCAAAATGGGGGGTCAAGGCTAAATGGCAGGGGTCTTTTTGGTTTGGCTGGGGTTCTAAATACACAAAATGGCCATTTGGTTTTAGTTTAATACAAGGACTAATCTTGTAATTCTGCCAAATTGAGGGACTGATCTTGACAAGTTTCCAAAGTTATCACAAGGGCCTATCCTGCCAAATATGAATAGTACAAGGACCATTATGCATAAAATTCCATTTTTAATAAATCCAAGGACTATTTTTGACATTTTCAAAACTTGAGGGACTAAAGTTGTAATTTTGCAATTTTTGATTTTAAGGACCAATTTTGATAACTCATGAATCCCTAAGGACTTAAAATGATATTTTTCTTTATTTTGATTTACTAGGGACTGTTTTTGATAACTTTTGAAACTTGAGGGACTAAAACTGCCAATTATGCAAACTTGATAAGTTTTTCATCTGATTTTGATATTTTTGCATTTAAAACACATAAAACACTTGTTTTTGATATTTTCATCATTTTGATGCATTTTTGAGTGTTTTCAGATGTTTTTGGCATTCTAAATAGTACAAAAATGATGAGTATTTAGACACTCATCAACTCTCGTGCCCGGGAAGAGATTGTCTCAAATTGAAAAAACAACTTGAGTCAAGTTGGGTATTTATAAGCCCTTGGATTTGTTCCAATGATTCAAATCAAAAGATCTTCTTTTGATTTGAGCCATTGAATCAAATCTAATGGCTCACACTTTCTTAACTTGATACAATCTCCTTCTCTCGTGCCCGCCACCTAATGGTGCCATCTCTACCGAGTGAAATGTTGAGAAACCTCTTTCATGCATGTAAGTTGTTTATAGGTGTGTAAACGAGTCAATTTTTTCCGTTATCAACCTAAAGCCCATCCTCTTGAACCCAAGAAGGTGGATGTCACTAAGAAAAAGGCTGCTGATGTGCGTATTATGAGTGGAACGAAGGTTGCTACGTCCAATAAATTTGATGCCATTTGTATGGATGATGACTTTGGTATTCTTACTAAGGAAGTGAATAAGGATGACGTGGATGTTGGTAGTACAATGGTAAAAAAGAAGAATGGGTCTCCAAAGACTAGTAATACATTGCATGAACCGCTTGTAAGTGATTCAATGGAAGCTAACGAGGTTGGTCCTACCCTATTGTTGAGAAAATTAGGGAGTTTGAAAACCTTCTTATTCATGGGAAAGCTACCCTTGTTGATGATGATGCTAACCCTATTATAAAGGTTGATTATCCCTTTAATAAAAAAGTTTTTTCATCTACTTCTTCTATACTAAGAGGGTTAACCCATTCTCTAAGGTGGGAGAGATTAATGATTCCGACAGTGATGAAGAGGAGGTTGTGAACACTTTTGATGAGTCAGTGAACCTATTTGGTGGTGGTCATGATCATGAAGATGATTATGATGACTATGCATATCAGGTCTACGATCTTCCTGGGAATTTGGATGCTCTTTATGACACGTATGGTATCAAGCTCCATGACCTTGGCAGGAAGTAATTTTGTTTTCATAGGAGTCTAATGTTATCTTTTGAGTAGTGGTTTATTTTCTTGTTTAGAGAATAGGAAGTATCTTGTTATGTAAGCTTTTCCGCCTATGTAACGGGCTGAGATATGAGATTCACCCATATTCTTTGTACTTAAACGTTTTTTGGAGTAATATATTTATCGGGTCGTTGACCTTTTACCCAAAAAACGAGTTGAGTTTTTGTCGAGTAACTCAAACTTGTTTGAGCCGAGTTTTATCCAGAAAACAAGCTTGAAAGAATTACCGAATCAAGCTTAATATCCTTATAGGATTGACTCAAGTTATTGTCGAGCTTTTCGAACTTCTAAGTAAGATATATGTTTTTTATATATACTATGCATATTTTAAGGGCTTGTATAGAAATACACTAATTGTAAATATTTTATTTATGAACGTGTTAAGCTTTCTAGGCGCTCAAGCCGGATTCAAATTTTAATTTATTATTTCAAATTTAGCTGGTTGAAAAAACATATCATTATAAATTTATCGAGCTTTTCGAGTCGATCTTGAGATGAATTCAATCTTCGTGAGCCAAGCTTGACCTTCCCTCGTGAAAGTTCATCGAGCTATCTATTCGAACATCATATTGTTGAGTCGAGATCTGTCGTAATTCGACTCGATTCGGCTTGGTTACAACTTTAATCGTTCTTATTTAATTTTTTTATTTTCTTTTTGATTGACGATGTTAAATGTAACAATCGACCCTTTTAAATTTAATAAGTCCTCTAAAACCAAGTAACTTGAAAAATTCTTATACTGTCACGTCTTCATGACTACATACCAAATATCAAATAAATACAATTACGCGTACATTTCTGACGGGCTTTGCGTCGGCCCATCAGAAGTGGCAGGGACTTGGAAGAATTCAATGAGTTAATGGATCTTCTTTATAACTTTCGTCATGGTACATGGAAAGACGGTTGGAATTTCTTGTTAAGTAACTTAAACTTGTTTTATGTTAAATCAGTGTGGGTTACTATTGATAAATGTGGGATTGTCTCGACTAGTCGTCTGACTAGATGGTCATCTCTCATTCTCTCAAAAGTCTTAATTTTTGTTTGGCATGCCGAGAGAGAAACCGTATCCCAACTAGAGTGGAGTTGGACCTCAAAGGTATTGACATACCTTCAATCATATGTCCCATTTGTGACAATTAACGTGAGACAACTGATCATATTTTGGTGAAATGTGATTGGGTATCTCACTTTTAGAAAAATGTTTTTTTGGTGGCGGGGTTTTGAATTCAAGATGGGTTCTTCCTTTTCGGAGATTATTGATTTCATCAAAAACCTTAGCTTGGAATAGAAGAATTTATTTCAAGAACATCAACTTTCATGTTTTGAATCCGTCATATTCTCTTCATCTTGGTTAATTTGGAATGCAAGAAACGAGAAGATCTTTTCGGCTAAAGGTGCTTGGTAGAAGAAATCTTCATCAAACTACAACATCTTTGGTTTTGTTGGTTAAACAACAGGTGCAAAAAAAATCTCTTGATTGGACTTTATGGCTTTCTCGTCTCATAGATGCATGTTATGTTTCTAGTTCGTAAACTATGTATTTTGTAAATTTTTTGCCTTCTGGCTCCTTGTTAGAAGGTGGCCTTATTTGAAAGGAAGATGAATTGTACACTTCAAAAAATGATTGTGACACTTTAAATTATTGTGTTTGAACATTTATACCCTTACAATTATGTTGATACTTGCATCTATGTGAAGGTATAAATGTCCAAACACAATAATTTGGAGTGTCCCAATTATTTTTTGGAGTGTGCAAATTACCTCCCTATTCGAAATGCTTGAAAAGTTAAAAATGCACGAAATATGTCCTTAGTACAGTACGTGATTTGTAGGGATATTTGATAAGGTTTTAAAATGTACCTTCATGACCCCTAACTTATAAATTAATTGGCTAAAAGCACATTTGCTTGAGGACAAGCAAATACCATGTGTAGGGATATTTGATAAGGTTTTAAAATGTACCTTTTTGAGGGGTCGTTTAAGCCCTTATTTGATCACTTTTGTATCCGTTATTACTTAATATCGTTCCTTTTCACTTTTTAGGTCTCTTGATGGCAAATTGCTGTAATGGCACTTATTTGGACGAAAAGGCGCGGATATACGAAGAAAATGGCCAAAGTCAAGAATCGAGACACGCAAGCTGCTGAAATACAAGGTGGCGTCACTGCTTAACTGCGACCGTCAGAGCACTCGTGTGACGGGACGGTAGCCAAATTGCTTATTTTCAAGTGACGGTGTCAGGCTTTAAAAGAGTAGGCCGTGCAACTTCGACGGCCTAGATTTGATCAGACGGTGTCGGAACTGAAGGGCGGAATCACAAGCACAAGGTGACGCCGTCACAAGACTAACGTGGCCAAGACGAAACCCTAATGATGGCGACCCGACGGCGTCACAACTCATAAGGTGACGCCGTCGCACTTGTATATATAGAATCCAAATTTTTCAGTTTTAGTGTGTAGTCTTTTGGAGTAAAAACCTAAACCTAACCAAGGCTGTCTTGTACAGTATTTTATGGTTTCAAACCCTAACTTACATCAAGATAAGTGTTTTACTTCATTAATTCAATTATGTCTTCAATTAGTTATGTGTATGCTTGCATGTTCTCCATGTCCGGCTAATTTAATTGTGTGGTTGCTTGGGAAATATGAAACTTAATTATTGAATATTGATTGGTTGTCTCTTATCTTAATTGTTTAATGATCTAGTAATGCGATAGGTCATTTGTTGTGTTATTAATGCTTGATTAATCTTTGTGAACCTTAGACTATAACACTTAGAGCGGTTGTAGACTAAATCATCCAAAGAGTGCCTTAGAGTTAGAGTTTATAATTCCTAGAGGTTTTTGTAGACGAGACCCTTTGGTAAGTTCAAAGAGTTAGGAATAAATGCATACCTTACGACTTTAGACACACAACGCGATTTAAGAATAAGGGTGACAATTCAATCATCAATAGGAGATAATTAAGGAGTAATAAAACCTAAGTGAACACATCTTTAAACTATCATACGAGCACAAATTAATTAGACATAGACTACATACACCTTAGATTAGATAATTAGACAAGTAGAGTATCGGTAGAAATACCAACCCCAAATCCAAACCCCGAGATTCGTACCTTTCCATTTCCTAAAAAATATAAAAAGATAAAAATAATCTTCCTCAACCCCAACCTTAGCGTAGTAATTTCTCACTAGCATTCCTATTCCCCTAGAGAGCGATATCAATACCGTGGCTTACCCTAATACTACACTACAACGATTAGGTTCACTGCCTAGGTGTTATAAAACTTGCTCGAAGAAAAGGAAGTTCCTTTGACCGAACGACGGTGTAGCTATCAAGTTTTGGCGCCGCTTCCGGAATAGAATAGCTAGTTAGTAGTCCACCTCGTTTAGGTTTCTTTGCTTGATTCCTATCAAGTGGATTTTTTTTTCTCATTTTTAGCTTTCTCGTAGTCTATCCCCCTTCTTCGTGACCTTTGTTCGTAACCCCATCACTTTTCATCATGGAAGGTGATAACCACCCACCATTCATCAACCTACCACCAAATGACCCGCCAAGAGCCCGTACTCTTGGTGAATACTCGAGACCAAGCAACTTAGGCTATAGGAACACCATTGAGCTTCCCGACCAAGCCCAAACTACGGCCCTGCGATCCGACACCATCCGGTTGGTGCAAAACAGATGTGCATTCCATGGACTTCGTTCCGAAGATCCAAATCAGCATCTAAGGGATTTCCTTAAAATTGTCGATTCCATCGACCTTGATGCTACTACTCGGGAGACCACACGTCTGTGTCTCTTCTAATTCTCTCTAAGGGACCAAGCTAGTAATTGGTTTGAGTGACTTCCCGCCGGCTCCATCTCAAGTTGGGATGATCTCACCTCTCGCTTTCTTGCTCAATTTTTCCCACCAGGGAGAACCACTAAGCTTAGGAATGACATCTTGATGTTCCAACAACGTCAAGGTGAATCTCTACGAAGCATGGACTCGATTCAAGGACTTACTTCATAAATTCCCTCATCACGGCATTGATCTTTGGCTCCAAGTCTAAATCTTTTATGATCATGTCAACTTCCCCACAAAGCGATCCATTGACCAAATGGCCGGTGGAAAACTTAGTGATCTCACCGCGGAAGAATCATGGGGCATAATAGAGGACCTTGCCCTCTATGACAACGAACGTTGAAATGACCCCCGTGAGTTGCCCAAAACCGTTAAGGCAATCTCCTTGCCTTCCATTGACTCAAAATCTTCCGACCGTAGGATGATCGAGCTTGAAGATCAAGTAAAATTCCTAATGAGTTTCTACGAAAATCCTAAGTCTTCACGCCATGTGAACAAAGTTTCTTCCTCGTGTGAGCCGTGTAGTGATCCTCATAACACGCGCACTTGCACCCGATTCCCCGAAAATGCTTCCGTTGACTACGCATCCTCGCGTATTAATGGAACGGGAGGAAGATTCCCTATACGGACCTAGGAATTTCAATGAAACCCGAAAGGCATGGAAGGGCAAGCCGACTTCTATGGGGACAAACCAAAGAATTCACTTTGATTTTTCATGGCCCCATCTCACGGTCCTAACCAACAAAACATTGAGGGGATGTTGCAACACCTAGTCGCATCCCAAGAAGCTCAAATAGCTAAGCTCTCGGACCGTTTTAACCAACAACAAGCCGAAATGGATAGGAAGATAGATAACCTTTTGAAAGCCATGACCAATAGTGATAGGAAGGTTAATGCTATCTCAACCCCCGAGCCTTCCGGTGTAGAGATTAAGGACCCAAGTAAGTTTGCTAAACACGTCGAATTCGTCAATACCATCACCTTAGTGAAACCTAATAGCACAAATGACGAAGAGGACCATTTACTTGAGGATAGTGAAATAAACGAGGAAGTAGATGAAGTAGACAATGACTATTTCAATAAGTTTCCTACGGAAGAAGAACTATCTCGCCACCCTCACTTAGTGCGTGACCTCCGTCACATGTATGTTAGGAGAAGCCCTAGGATCAAGTTTGGGAACCCTTGGAATCTTAACATACCATGTTGCATAGGACACCTTTTCGTGGCAAAGGCCTACATTGATCGAAAGTCCCCAATCAACATAATGACTAGCACCTACTACAATTAGGTAATGAAGAAGCCTATTCCAACTAGGCAAGACCCCGATAATCCTAGGGTTAGGTGCAATTTTCTTGGTAGAGTTAAGGGATTGCCCTTTTATGTAGGTAGTTTCACGTTTCCTACGGACTTCATAATTGTGAATGATATTAGTACGGCTATAGATCTAGCTTATCCAGTTATTCTAGGAAAACCTTTCATAGAAAGCACCGGGATGACCTATGACCCCTAGTTAGGAATAGTGCGATTCAAGGATGAGACCGATGACATAGCTTACCAAATGCCGTTTAATATTAAGAAGTTTTCATCACTCTCTAATGATGAAAAGGAACTTAAACTATCGGTCTATTATAGGAATGAGGAGAATAAAGAAAAGGAGAATTATGTTATGGCTAAGATTTTCGGATTCTATAAGGATTGCTTGAACCTAGGACCGAAATATAGGACCAAGTGGGGAGAGGATGAACTCTTAGAGAGGTGTATCATAGGGCACTTCTACAACATGGAATCCCCCAATAGAGACCGTCCGAGAAGAAGGTGACGGTAATGAAGTCAGTAGGAACACGACTACGAGTCTAGCTACAAGACTCATAAATAAAGAAAAGCGCTTCGTGGGAGGCAACCCATGCTTAATTGTTTGCTTGTTAGTGTCATATATCTTTTATTGATTGATTATTCTCATGTTTAAATTTATAAAAATGCTTTATTTTGTTTTTAACCTTATCTTAATTGCATATAAAGGTATTTTACATAAAGGATAAGTGTAGGGAGGATTACACACGTTTTCAAAAGAAACGTAAACATGAGAATAGCAATTCATTAAAAGATATATATGTGTGTTTGTTCGAGTCAAATGCTTGTATCGAGTCATAATGGATGTTTTGCAGAAATTTTTCCGGATTCTAAAGATGTAAATTTTCCAGAAAATCGCAGACCAGTTTTTGTCAGGATAACCTGACGGCGTCAGGAAGGAGTAAAAACAACAGATTACTTTTTTCTCGTTTTCTGAGCTACTTATAAATTTTTGGAATTTTCCAGGTCTTAATTTTCCAGAAATTCTGTAAACATCCATTCCACAAGCATTATATCCTAGTTTAATCGAGTCTTATATATATTATTACTGCCGATTTTACGCGAAGGTTTCGTTTGTTTTCTTTAAGTGTGCAGGTTTTATTTATCGAGAAGAAGATACATAAGGTTGGAAGGAGCTTTTCATGCATACATTTTTCTTGGAAAGGATTTAACCACTACTTCACACACGGATCCTACCGAGCTAATCAGGGGAGTATTAGTTTCTTTCGTTTTTAATTACCTTCCATTATCATAACTTTGATACTTTCGGGGAACGTTGGGGACAATGTTCTGTTTAAGTGTAGGGACCGAAAATAAAACGGGAACTTTGAAACTATGCTTATCCTTGATTATTTGCTTTGTCCAATTTTATTTGTGTAATAAACCATGAGAAAATGTCGGTTAGGGTAATTTTGGCGCCAAATTTAAAATTTTTTATGACATATAGGAGTGGGCCATTAGTCTTAACAAAAGCGTCTCACGGATAGGAAGTTGCATGACTAGCACAAAAACCCTTTACCACCTAAATTCCACCGAAAATGTGAGGATCGCCCTTAGATTAGTATGAATTAAAGCATTCATCTTTAATGCTTAGAGTGTGAACCGGTAGTATATTAGATTCTAGAACTTGTTTTGTGATGCATTCCAAGATCGCTAGTAAGACTACACTTGTGTAGTTAGGAATAACTAAATGATAAGAGGCATTAGGATAACCCTTGTTTGATACCCGTAATATAATTACTTCTTCCACATCGATTGAGTAATTCTCCCAGTTTAGTTGTACTTTACATCTTTAGTACACGATACCCCTAGTTAACCCTCAGAGCCTATCCTTTCGCGGTTTCTCGTGATGTTTCGGTTTTTTCGGAATATCAATGAAGAGCATTATTTACACCCCACCCCCAAATATACACCCAAATCGCCTTAGCCTACCTTGTATGCACTCACTTTTAGTGCATTATTGTTATCACCCTAAACCCTTAGTTCAATTATCTAGTTGCTTGCATGAGTTGCTAAGTCGAGTCATATCCTTTGTACATAGTTTTGGGACGATTGGGACTCATGGGAAAAGTTAAAGTTCATGAAATGACTAGAAGGGAACATTAAATTCCCTTATTTGCGTAATAACGTACCCCAAGTGTTTTGATCTTTTCAATTCGGGTCAAATTAGTGTTAGAGTAATAAAAAATCAAGTGTAGGGATGTGCCTATAAATCCCTATCATTTTGATGTTACCGTAGAGGATGGTAGAGTAAAAGTGTATGGGAAAAAAAAAAAAAAAAAAAAATACGGGCTACCATCCTACATCTATCCTTTAAATTTATGTTTGTTTGTTTCAGTTATCTAGAGTTTAGAGTGTCGAGTCTTGGCTTAGCGACGCCATTCTTCGTATGCTTGTAACATAGAGATTTTTGACTTGCCACCACTAAATAGCCTATCCCACCAAACCCTTTGTTTCCCTACCGTAAGCCTAATGTTACAACCCTTTAAAGACCTCTTTGATAGTCTTTCCTAGGTGCTTACGCCAAAGCGATGGAGGTTTGATCTATTCTCAAGCCTATGGTAATCTATGTACTAGGACCGGTTAATGAGTGTTTATCTTCCATTTCCACATTGATATATTTCATATACACCCGAGAGATGTGAGTTTCCAAACACCCCATGTGAGGTGCTAGTATGTAATTTCCATGCTTTTTATGACTTTTGCGGGGCTTATATGTGTTGTGGACTGTTTTAAACCAATGCTTCATGACCCCTAACTTATAAATTAATTGGCTAAAAGCACATTTGCTTGAGGACAAGCAAATACCATGTGTAGGGATATTTGATAAGGTTTTAAAATGTACCTTTTTTAGGGGTCGTTTAAGCCCTTATTTGATCACTTTTGTATCCGTTATTACTTAATATCGTTCCTTTTCACTTTTTAGGTCTCTTGAAGGCAAATTCTGTAATGGCAATTTGGACGAAAAGCGGATATCTGAAAATGGCCAAAGTCAAGAATCGAGATACTCAAGTTTCTGAAATACAAGCGTGGCGTCCTTTGCTACTGCGACACTGTCGAGCACTTTTGTGACGGACCCAGAGTAAATTACTTTCAAGTGACGGTGGTCGGCTTTAAAAGAGTAGGCCGTCCAACTCAGACGGCCTAGATTTGATCCGGCCGTCGGAGGCTGAGGTACTGAAAGCGGTGTAATCACAAGTGACGCCGTCGCAAGACTAACGTAGCCAAGAGAAGAAATAATGTGGCGACCGACGGCGTCACAACTCATAAGGTGACGCCGTCGCACTTGTAATATTATATATAGAATCCGATTTTTTCAGTTTAGTGTAGTCTTTTGGAGTAAAAACCTAAACCGAACCAAGGCTGTCTTGTACAGTATATTAGGGTTTCAAACCTAACTTACATCAAGATAAGTGTTTTACAATTTAATAAACTTAGTTATTAGATATTGATTGGTTGTCTCTTATCTGTTTTTAATATGTCTAAATATTACGATAGTCATTACGTTAATGGTAATAATGCTTGATGTCTTTGTGAACCTTAGACTATAACACTTAAGCGGTTGTAAACTATCATCAAAGTACCTTAGAGTTAGAGTTTATAATTCCTAGAGTTTTGTAGGCAGAGACCCTTTGGTAAGTTCAAAGTTAGGGATAAATGCATACCGACTTTAGACCACAAAGCGATTAAGAATAGGGACGTGACAATTCAACCATCAATAGGAGATAATTAAGGAGTAATAAAACCAAAGTGAACACATCTTTAATATCATCTGAGCATACAATAATTAGACATAGACTACATACACAAGATTAGATAATTAGAAAGTAGAGTAATCGGTAGAAATACCAACCCAAATCAAACCTCGAGATCGATACCTTTCCATTTTCTAAAAAAAATATAAAAAGATAAAAAAGAATCTTCCTCAACCCACAACCTTAGCGTAGTAACTTCTCACTAGCATTCCTATTCCCCTAGAGAACGATATCGATACCCGTGGCTTACCCTAATACTACACTACAACGATTAGGTTCACTGCCTAGGGTGTTATAAAACTTGCTCGAAGAAAAGGAAGTTCCTTTGACCCGAACGACGCGTGTAGCGTTATCATGTAGTTGAAACGAGTTTTCTCGTTTAAAAACTTATTAAGTATATTTTTACGTAACGTGTTCTTACGTTTTATGATTATCAAAACATGAAGAGATCGAATAATGCAAACAATGTTTTTGGCATTATTTGTATTAACAATCTCTCCCTTTATATGATTACAAAACATAAACTCATTTTAGGTAAAAATATCGTTTCAAAGTTTTTAAATGAGTTTCGTTTCACTTCTCCCTCTTTTTGTAGAATCAAAAAAGTATCGTCGATAAGTAGAGAGAAAGGAATGCGACGATATAGATGCTCCCCCTTGATTAATGCTCCCCCTTGATGTGAGCACCAAGGAATCGAGCAATGGGATTTTGCTACAAAAACAAGTTAGGGAACAAACACAAATACATATGTAGCAATAAGAAAGATAATAATATATGGTCCTGTAATGCACTAGATGTTCCTTTAAAGTTAAGGAACCGTCATATCATGTATGGGGCAACCAACAGAAAAGAAGTTATGAATAGAGTAAGTTAAAACTAGTACAAGCAAAGGAATCATCCATTAATTCAGATAAAAGCTCATACACATAGTATGATCAATACCACAAGATCCTACAATTATGCTAATCCTAGACAAGTCTTCCAAGATAAGCCAGTAGAATTAATTTTATTTCAAGAGCATGCACCATATCTAGAGCTTGTGAGGAGGGTGTGGTACAAGAGTGTTGTTTGATGGATGTGGGATGCGATTAGGCAATAGAAGTGAGGTGATGAAATCAAGGTCATGACGGAGAGCTTGAAATTGGTTGTGATTATGAATGCAACACACACAATAGCCTCCATGAGTATTGACTTGATCAAGAGTGGGTGGATGTAACATGGGTAGATGTTGAAGGCTATGAGCAAGGATAAGGTTCAAGAGATGCAAATCAACGAGGGATGAGAATTCTTGAGCTTTTGTGGTTTGAAAGGTGGTATGATTTGTGGGTAGATGTGGATTTGCATGTTGTGATAGATGAGTATGTGGAAGATGGTTAGGCTCATGGTGATTAGGTTTGGACTCTTTTGGAGGTTAAGAGGCAAAGAAGGAAAAGGAAGAAGAGGATGCCTCATTGGAAGATATGGGTTGTGGATTTGGTGATGGATTAAAGATTGGAGTGTTATTGATCGAGTCAGAGGCATTGTTTCTTATGGAGTTACCTATGGTTTGTTTCTTTCGTCCAATGGATTTGACAGAGATTCTGGGTTTTGTAGAAGATGACATTGTAGGAGAAGGAGAGAATGTGTTTATGCCATGAGCAAGAATGAGGAAGGTAATGGTTTAAATAGGAAAGTGAAGCTCTAAATATGGCAAAGCATGCATTAGTGATCCTAAGTGTTTAAATTATGCTTAAGCAACTAAGGAAGCATAGGTCATTCAAGGAAGCATTAGGTCAAACATCCAGATAATAGGCTTATAAAAATGATAGTATCAGCACATTTTAAAGTAACGGTCCTTCATTTGTCCAGACGGTCCTATATCTATTGGGGACCGTCCAACAATTTTGGGACCACCGACAGTAGTAACGAAAATCCGATCCTCTAACTCGATTTCCTAGTGTGTACCTATATGAAACAAATGTGGAGATGTGATTATCTCGACTCTAAATAAAGCAAATCCTAAGAGATAATCCAAAGTCTCTTAAGTTTAATGTTTCTCATCAATCCATATCGACTTAACATATTAGTTATGTGATTCAAAAAAGAGATTATGAGTCCATAATGCATGCATCGGAAAAACGTTTATGAACTGTATATATTAACAATGCAATAAAGATGATTTTCCTAGATGTGAGAAGTTTTTGAAATACTGATGCGTATAACGCCTTGGGTCAAAGGAAACTTCCTTTTCGTCGAGCAATTTTTCAACACCCTAGGCAGTGAACCTAATCGTTGTAGTGTAGTATTGGGTAATCCTCGGGTATTGGTATCGTTCTCTAGGGGAATAGGAACCCTAGTTAGAGATGTACTACGCTAAGGTTTGAGGTTGAGGAAGATTATTTATTTATCTTTTTATATTTTTTTAGAAAGCTAAGGATAAAATCTCGGGGTTTGGATTTGGGGGTTTGGTACTTCTACCAATTACTCTTCTTATCTAATTATCTAAACTAAGGGGTAGTCTATGTCTATTGATGTGTGCTCGCATGATGATTAAAAATGTTTTTACCTAGATACTATTACTCCCTAGTTATCTTTTATTGGTGGTTGAATTGTCACGTCCTTATTCTTAACACGTTGTGTCTTCTAAGGTCGTAGGGTATGCTTTTATCCCTAACTCTTTGAGAATACCTTAAGGTTATTGCTTACGAGATCTCTAGGATTCATAAACTAACACTAAAGTTATCTTTGGATATTTAGCCTACAATTACGGTAGGTGGTTATAAACTAAGGTTCACAAAGATTACTCAAGCATTAAAAACATAACGATGGCCTAGTGCAATCCTAAGCCAATTACAATTAAGATAAGAGACAACCAATCAATAATTAATAACTAGGTTTCATAGATCTAAGCAAACACACAAGAAATTTAGCCGGGCATGTTAAACATGCAAGCATACACACATTCAATTAAAGACATAATGAAATCAATGGAATAAAACACTTAGCTTGAAGTAAAATAGGGTTTGAGAACCCTAAGATACTGTCCAAACCGGACCAAAATCGTTTTAGGTTTTTACTCCACAACTCTATCTCTTAAAATTCTGAAAATCCGATTTCTATATATTATTTTACAACTGCGACAGCGTCACCTTATAGTTGGGACGCCGTCAGAGCGACAGCGTCACCTTATAGTTGGGACACCGTCAGATCGCCGTCATTAGGGTTTCGTCTTGGCCAAGTCATCATTGGGATGGTGCCACGTTGTGGTTGTGGCCGTCGGTCTTGATGGTGACGTCGTCGAATCTGGATCTAGGCGAGAAGAAAAGTCTTGATGCCCTTACTCTTCAAAGCGACCGTCGGTGCAAATTAGCAAATCGCTACTATGTCGTGTAGGGACGATAAGCCGCTGTTGGGGCCGTCAGGTGTAGTTCCAGCAGCTTGAGTGTCTTGATCTTGACTTAGTCATAATTCCAGCAGCTTGAGTGTCTTGATCTTGACTTTGCCATTTTCTTCACATATTAACTCATTTTCGTCCAAAAATGCATCATTCCAACATTTTGCTTCCAAGAGACCTAGAAAGTGAAAAGGAACAAAATTAAGCAGTAACGGATATAAAGGTGGGCGATTAAGGGCTTAACTGACCCCTTAAAAGTGTACGTTTTAAATCCTTATCAAATATCCCTACACTTGATATTTTCTTGTCCTCAAGCAAATGTGCTTTTGGCCAATAAATTTATAAGCTAGGGGGCATAAAGCTTTGATTTAATATAATTCACAACAATTATAAGCCCCGCAATAGTCATAACAATCACGAAAATTATATACTAGCACTTCACAAGGGGTGTTTGGATACTCTCATCTCTCGGGTGTATATGAAATATATCAAATGGAAATGGAAGATAAACACTCATTACCTGGTCATAGTATATAGATTACCATAGGCTGGAGAATAGATCAAACCTCCACCGCTTTGGCGTAAGAACCTAGGAAAAACTATCTAAGAGGTATTTTAAAGGGTTGTAACGTTAGTCTTACGGTAAGGAAACAAAGGGTTTGGTTGGATAGGCAATTTAGTGGTGGCAAGCCAAAAATATTTATGTTACAAGCATGAAAAGAATGGCGTTGCTATGCCAAGACTTGACTCTCTAAACTCTAAATAACTTGAAACAAACAAACATAAATATAAAGATAGATGTAGAAAATGGTAGCCCGTATGTTTTTTCATTTTTTTTTTATTTTTTGTTTCACACTCTTTTTTTTTCGAATTTTTTTTCATACACTTTTACTCTACCATCCTCTACGATAACATCAAAATATAAGGGATTTATAGGAGCATCCCTACACTTGAGTTTTTATTACTCTAACACTAATTTGACACGAATTGAAAGGATCAAAATACTTGGAGTACATTATTACGTAAATAAAGGGAATTTGAATTTAACGTTCTTTCCCGTCACTCCATAAAATTTAAATTTACCCATGACTCCCAATCGTCCCAAAACTGTGTACAAAAGATATGACTTGACTTAGCAACCATGCAAGTAACTAGATAATTGAACTAAGGGTTTAGTATGATAACAATAATGCACTAAAAGTGAGTGCATACAAGGTGTAAAATCCAAGATCCTGACTCAACTAGGGTATAATAATAATAATGATTGAATATGCACAGCGGAATAATAAGAACACAATCAAAGTTACCAACAAGGTTTTTTTTTCATAAAACAATGATCCTCTATGGATCTCTATAACTCTCTCTCAAGATGTTTTCCTGGAATGTTTTTCTAAAGAGTTATCTAATACAAAAGTCCCCAGTTCTTTTTATACACAAGGAACCCTAAATAAACAATAATATAAAATAAATGCATATCACTACCTAAAATAGCTCATGCAACTCCTAACAAACTAATAAATATACGGAATATCTATATCCGTAGAAATCAACTATACTGTAATATAACTTCAACAGAATTCCTTCTTTAGCAGAATCCATGTACTTTAGCAGATTCCTTCAAATTATTTTGAGAATTCCTACTTTGCAGAATTCCCAACAATCCTCCCCTAAACTGGAATTTGACTAGGTTAAGTTCCAGTTTCTTGGTAGATCTTTAACACTTCAGAACAAGAGGATTGTACTCGAACATCAGCAACAAAGACACAACACATTAACACCTCGATGATGACACATCTTGAAAGCTCCAGGTCTTTTCAGCAACAAATGACATAAGGTACATCAAAACATTTGAGTTTCATACTATTCTTATCACATCCAGGTGTGTTAACTCCTGTGAGAGGTGAATCATTGAAAATAATGGATTTGATGTCTCTTTACCAATAGCCATCACTACTGGAGTAGCCAAATGTTTAAGTTCAAAAACTATGGTACACTGATAACCATCTGATTTATTAGCAAATCAGCAACTATATAAACGGATTTGTCATGTCTTTACCTGTAGCCGTTTGCTTAGGACTAGCCAATCCTTTGGTTACCCAATAGGGCAGCAACCATGGTGAATTGATGACCACTCTCAGCAATTAAGCATGGGTGAGATCTGACCTATGATTTTGAGCAAACCATTACATTATCAATGAAGAATAAGATGTCTTTACCAAAAACCGTTTGCTTTTGGACTAGAAAACTCTTTGATGGAATGTCAGCATCATCATGGTGAGTTGATTACCATTTATGGATTTCCGCAGCCTTTACCACAAGCCATAATCCTGTGGGCTAGTCAACTCTTGTGTCAGTAAGGCATGGTGAGATGAAAACCATGAGTTGTGTGGTGATTAACCAACACCAAAACTTGCAAGCAAGAAAGAGAAGAAACTGAACACAGACAGGTTAGAGTTTTTTTTTTTTTTTTTTTTTACTAATAAATATAAAATAAAATAAAAAAATAACCAAAACATGTAAAATAAACCATCAAGCAGCAGCAGAAACCAAAGACAGTTGTAGTGTCGTGAAAACACTAAGCCTCCCCTTAGGCTTATAAGGATCCAACATCTGCAAAAATGGTTAGAATACAAAAAATACAACAATAAGCCTCCCCTTAGGCTTAGGCCTCCCCTCAATCAATGCACCTGACAAAGACTATTTTTCTTGGGTACCCAGAATAAAGCTTTCCTTTGAGTTTTCCAAGAATAAGCTTTTGAGGATTTAACAACATTTCCCACTCGTACTCCACCATGTGCCATATTCATATGAGACACATAAGGTGTATATGACTGAAAATAAGAACTAGTAGGTCTATAGGGCATAAGTCTAGCCTTACTGTTCCACCAACCAATGATACACCGTGAAGAATATCCTCCACCAGGAGAGCTGGAAAAGGCCTATTATGCCTATCGTGAAAGCAGATGCATGCACCTTTGGCTTACCAAGTAGAGCTGGTTTACTGCTCTCACATGTGCAACTTTGGGAACAAATGGAGGAATACTAGCAACATTAGTCCATGTGGGTCTAGAGGTCTGGTGGCCATAGGAAAAAACCATCATTTTTTCATGATAATCACATCTTTAATAAGATGGAGTTTACTACCACACACAAAACAAGATTTCTTCTGAACAGACTTATTCTTAACACAACTTTGTTTATTACATTTAAACTTATCAGAAACAGAACTAGAAGCAAAAGTGTGTTTAACAAAATAAGTAACTGGCTTTGTTTTGGGCTCATCATCAGCTACTTTAGACTTGGGTGTGGTCATGGGTGTGTGCCTAGGTGAGTCATACTTTTCACTGGAATCACATGAGGCATAGTCAGTGGACTTTAGGTCTGACGACTTGTCACTTTTAGAACTAGAGACAGAGTCATTAGATTTGCTACTAAGGTCTTGCAAGTCACTTGACTTTTTGCCATATAAATTGTGTGATCCATCAAAGTCAACTGTAATGGAAAGGTCAGTAGGCATATGTTCTCCTCTAATAGGTCCAGGGACAGCATGTAATTTTCCTTCTTTGACATAATGAGCTAACCCTGCTGGTGTAGATTTACGTAGGTCATCCTTAGCTTCTGGCCTTACATATTTCTTAAAACCTAAACCTATCCCAGAGGTCTGAGATTGACTACCATAGATATGACTAGCTAGATTGTTACCTGATATTAACCATTGTTTATGTCTAGCTACTTCCTTATCTAGTTTCTCTTTTAGCACTTGGTTTTCAGAAACTATATCAGCCTTTTCTTTCTCAGTGCGTTTTAAATCAATTTTAGTACATTCTAGATCACTTTCTAACACCCTTATTTTCTCATCATAAGCCAATTGATTCTTTTGAAACCAAACTTTTTGTCTTTCTAATGTTTTTAAACTTTGTTTATAAGCCTCAACATCAACATAACATTCATTATATTTAGGTTTCAAAAGATCATAGGCTTCCTTAAGTTCATTATAACGTTCACTACAACAAAACACACAATTATGTACCTGAGAGATGCCCATTAAAGCAAATTGTGGGTGGCAAATTCTTCAATGACACCTTTAGCATAAGCTTCCTTGCTCATCTTCTTAAATTAAATGCTTTCCACCATACCTTTCTTTGAGTGCATTCCATGTACGACTTGCATCATCCATATAACGAAAATCGCCATGATCACAGGAATAGATTTAAGCAAGGTAGTTCGGCCTTTGACTCTCTTTGTACAGATGATGTGTTCATCTGCAGTTGTTGGAGGAAGAATAAAGAGTTTTCCATCTTGATCACATCCTTTAATTTGTTCTAATTTTGGATCACCTTCCAGATATTCATATCATTATTCATGATCCAGTGTTCCATCTTGCAGCCCATACCTCGTACTCATCATCCATCAAATAAGGAAACATAATATCACTATTGTTATCAAATTCTGCCATTTTAAAAGTACCAAGCAAAAATATGACCAGCAGATCCAAGCAAATACTAACTTATGAGTCCCAAAAAAATTTGTCTGATCAATGTGACAAACCCAAGAGTATGATTAGATAATCAAAACAATGTTACCTCGTGGGTCCCAACCAACAATTCCACGTGAGATCAGCAGAATCACGAAGGAATATAAAGTTATAAACAATGGACCAATGACGTGAGCAATCAATGTGTACCCGAAATCAAATACCAAATTAAATGTGCTGAAGGTCCAATCAGAAGGATTAATAAATTGAGATCAGCAGTGCTCACGTGACCAATAAATTGAGCCCCACATCAATAACAACATTCAGCAGTAACCATGCGCCGTAATTTTTTACCTCAAAAACAATTATCCAATTATCCCCAATTAACAAATAATATTACCAATGAGTGAAACACACCATATGACCCAAACGCCTCACGTAAGACCAATCAGAGATCGAATATTAGTACGAAAGAATTAATGAAATCGATCATTTACTGATATCATTGGCCAATCAATAAACGTGTAAGATGAGGCCCACGTGATCACAAGCGTAGATATCTATAATCAGTTGCTAGTGACCCCAACCGACCAATCACATAAATCAAGCAAGTAGCAGAAATTAGACGGAGGACCCACTAACATCACATGACTACACCATTCGTAGAATTACCTCAACAATATAAACGAAAAACGGTACCAAATTAATAACGTAACTAGATCTGTCTTCGAGGTTATCGTTTACTTTTCATCGATTCCTTGATCATCCATCAACAGAACTCTGCTGCCAAAAGTGAATTAGGGTATAAACCCTAATTACAGTAAAACCTTATAAACCCTAGATCGAGAGCCACGAGGCTCTGATACTAATTTTAAAATCCAAGATCCTGACTCAACTAGGGTATAATAATAACAATGATTGAATATGCACAACTGAATAATAAGAACACAATCAAAGTTCAAACAAGGTTTTTTCATAAACCAATGATCCTCTATGGATCTCTATAACTCTCTCTCAAGATGTTTTCCTGGAATGTTTTTCTAAAGAGTTATCTAATCAAAGTTCCTTTTTATACACAGGAACCCTAAATAAACAATAATATAAAATAAATGCATATCACTATCTAAAATAGCTCATGCAACTCCTAACAAACTAATAAATATGGAATATCTATATAGAAACCAACTATATTGTAATATAACTTCAGCAGAATTCCTTCTTCAACAGAATCCATGTACTTGGCAGATTCCTTCACATTATTTTCAGTGAATTCCTGCGAATTGAAACACAAGGTAGGCTAAGGCGATTTGGGTGTACATTTGGGGGTGGATTGTAAAAAATGCTCTTCAATGATATTAAACCGAAACATCACAAGAACCGAAAATGATAGGCTCTGAGGGGTTAACTAGGGGTATCGTGTACTAAAGATGAGTAACTCGCAAGGGTGTAGGGGAATTACTTAACCAGTGTGGAAGAAGTAATTATAATATGGGTATCAAACAAGGGTTATCCTAATGCCTCTTATCATTTAGTCATTCCTAACTACACAAGTGTAGTCTCACTAGCGATCTCGGGATGCATCATAAAACAAGTTCTAGAATCTATAATACTACCGGTAGACTCTCGAAGCATTAAAGGTGAATGTTTTAATTCCTATAGATTTAGGGGCGAACCTCACATTTTTGGGGTAGAATTTGAGTGGTAAAGGGTTTTTGTGCTAGTCATATAACTCCTATCCATGAGACGCTTTATTAAGACTAAAGACCCACTCGTACATGTTATGAAAAATTTTAAATTTGGTGCTAAAATTGCCCTAACCGATATATATCATAGCTTATTACATAAATGAAATAGGACAAGACAAATAATCAAGGATAAGCATAGTTTCAAAGTTCCCATTTTATTCTCCCTCCCTACACTTAAACTGAACATGGTCCCCAATGTTCCCTGAAAGTATCAAAGTTATGATAACGAAAGGTAATTTAAAAGATAAAGAAACTAATACTCCCCTGATTAGCTTGGTAGGATCCGTGTGAAGTAGTGGTTAAATTCTTTTCCAAGAAGAATGTATGCGTGAAAAGCTCCATCCAATCTTATGTTTCTTCTTCTTGATAAATAAAACCTGCACACTTTAAGAAAACAGACGAAACCATAGAGTAAAATCGGTGGTAAAACTATATATATGACTCAACTACACTAAGATATAATGCTTGTGGAATGGATGTTTGCGGGATTTCTGGAAAATTAAGACATGGGAATTTCCAAAAATTTATAATTTGCACAAAAGAGAAAGTCTGTTTCGCTCTTCGGCGTCGTCAGTTGTAATCTGACGCCGAGTTATCCTGACAGTAGAATCATTGCATTTTGAAAAAATTATGTAAAAATTACACCTTTAAAATCTGGAAAAATTCCTGTAAAACATCCATTATGACTCGATACAAGCATTTGACTCTAACAAACACACATATATATCAATTTCAATAATCGTAGTTCTCACTTTCACGTTCTTTTAAAGCGTGTAATCCTCCTACACTTATCCTTTTAGTAAAATACCTTTATATGTAATTAATACGAGGTTAAAGAAAAAATAAAGCATTTTCACAAATTCAAACATGAGAATAAACAATCAATGAAAAGATATATGACACACAAACAAGCAAACAATTAAGCATGGGTTGCCTCCCAGCTTTTCTTTATTTATGAGTCTTGTAGCTAGACTCGAAGTCGTGCTCCTACGTACCTATGTGGGTAAGTTTATCCTGAAGAATTTCATCAGGATCAAACTTATCTTTTAACTTCCTATTGGTATGCTCAGTCTTGTATGCCTTTTCAAACTTTTCCCCATCGGGTTCGTAGATTGTCATCCTAATGTGCCATTCTCTATTTCCATCACTAGGTGGTCTATCCCAATTCCAATTATCCTCATCCTCATCACTCTCAACTTTCCACTTATTCATTGTAAGATTAACAGGTAAGGCTCCTAGGAACTCGGTCATCTTCCTAAACACTAAGGTATCCTTGAACGGGTTCACTTCCATGTCCCTAGCCAATTGTTGCTCTTGGAAAGTTGAGTCACTTACAAAGGTCTCTTCTAAATAGAAAGGTCATTGAGGACCTACGAAATATCTATTTGTCCGAGGTCCATATCTAGAGGGTTTTCTATCCAACATAATCTCGTAGGGTATTTCTTCCTCTTTGTAGTAGATATGCTTCTTGACATCATAGATTGACCTAGCACTCCCTTCTCCTACCACTATCTTAGACATCTTACAATCAATTATGGCACTAGCGGTAGCTAAGAATCCTCTTCCTACTAACAATGGGCATGTCGGGTCTTTATTCATGTCTAGCACACGGAAATCCGCCAAAATAGTTAATTGACCTACGTGTACTACCATGTCTTTTATTATCCCTACCGGATATGCAATACTACCATCCGCTAGACCTAAGATGGTTTCCGTTGGTTCTATCTTACCTAGGTTAAGGCTTCTATGGAGGGACAACGGAAGAAGATTGATGCTTGACCCTAAGTCGGCTAAAGTGTCGAAAGATTTGGAATTTCCATGTCTACACGGAAGAATGAATAGCCCGGGATCATCTAACTTCTTAGGTAACTTATTTTGCACAAATGCGGACCCACGTTCTCCTAATTTAAGTTCTTGCTCATATTTTTCTTTCAAAGCATTATAATAAGGTGCATGAGTCAAGACTTCAAGAACCGGTTTTCTTGGTGGAGTTCCTTGTACTCCTCTTCTAGATTAGGTTTGGGTTCTTGGTTGATGGGTGATTTAGAGGGTACCGGGGGGTTCGGGTCTGTGATATCTCATGAGGGGTTTCTTGGAACCCGTGTTTATAGCATTGACCGAGTGAACTTTTGGGTGTGAAGGGCATGGATGTGCACTCTCCCATGGTGATCAAGAACATGAATTCGATGAAATCGAATGTACTTTTGGGTTCTTTATAGTGTCACTTGGGAGTGCTCCAATTTCCGGGTCATTGAATGCTTTTAAGAGGGCGTCGAGCTTGGTTGTCATCTCGCTTTGTCGTTTCTTGAAATTGGCTTCAAGCTTAGTCAATCGAGCCTCTTGAGATGACATGAATCTAGACACCATTGCCTCGAGACTAGTGGAATTCCCGGTATTTGGAGGATTGGACCTTGATAACGCTACACGCGTCGTTTGGGGTCAAGGAAACTTCCTTTTCTTCGAGCAAGTTTTATAACACCCTAGGCAGTGAACCTAATCGTTGTAGTGTAGTAATTAGGGTAAGCCACGGGTATTGATATCGTTCTCTAGGGGAATAGGAATGCTAGTAAAGAGTTACTACGCTAAGGTTAAGGTTGAGGAAGATTATTTTTGTATTTTTATTATTTTATTAAATGGAAAAGTAATCAGATCTCTGTATTGGATTTGGGGGTTGGTATTTCTACCGATTACTCTACTATTATCTAATTATCTAAACTAAGGTTGTGGTAGTCTATGTCTAATTAATGTGTGCTCGTATGATAGTTTAAAGATGTGTTTACTTAGGTTGTACTACTCCTTAATTATATCCTATTGATGGTTGAGTTGTCACGTCCTTATTCTTAGTTCGTTGTGTGTAAAAGTTGTAGGGTATGCGTTCTAACTCTTTGAACTTACCAAAGGGTCTCGTCTACAAACCCACTAGGGATTCTAAACTCTTACTCTAAGGCGCTCTTTGGATGGTTTAGCTTACAACTACTCAATTAATTATATTCTAAGGTTCACAAAGATGAATCAAGCATTAAGTACACAACGAATGACCTATCGCATTACTAGATCATTAATCAACTAAGATAAGAAACAACCAATCAATATTCAATAATTAAGTTTCATACTTCTTAAGCAAACACACAAATAAATTAGCCGGACATGGAGAACATGCAAGCATACACACAAATAATCAAAGACATAATTGAATTAATGAAGTAAATACTTATCTTGATGTAAGATAGGGTTTAAAACCCTAAAATACTGTACAAGACACCTTAGGTTCGGTTTCAGGTTTTCACTCCAAAAGACTCTCCCTAAACTGAAAAATTCGTTCTATATATAAGATTACATATGCGGCGTCACCTTATGTTTAGTGACGCCGCCGTGTCGCCGTCATAGGGTTTCGCGTCTTGGCACGTTAACCTTGCGGCGTCACCTTATGTCCGGTGATGCCGTCCTCTTCACTTCGACGCGGATTGCATCTAGGCCGTGCAGTAGCGGCCTACTCTTTTCACAACTAGACGTCGTCACTTGAAAATACGAGTTTTGAGTTCTGAACCGTCACAAAAATCTTGGGACGGCGTGCAATTAGCTTTTGGCCGTACTTCTATTAAAGGCTGTGAGTGTCTCGATTTTGACTTTGGCCATTTTCTTCATATATTCGCCTTTTCGTCCAAATAAGTGCCATTCCAGCATTTTGCCTTCAAGAGACCTAAAAAGTGAAAAGGAACGATATTAAGCAATAACGGATACAAAAATGATCAAATAAGGGCTAAAGCGACCCTCAAAATGGTACCTTTAAAACCTTATCAAATATCCCTACACTTGTTATTTGCTTGTCCTCAAGCAAATGTGCTTTTAACCAATTAATTTATAAGTTAGGGGTCATGAAGCATTAATTCAAAACGGTCCACAACACATATAAGCCCCGCAAAAGTCATAACAAGCACATAAATTACATACTAGCACCTCACATGGGGTGTTTGGGTACTCACATCTCTCTCGTATATATGATGAAATATAACAAATAGGAAATGGAAGATAAACACTCATTAACGGTCCTAGTGCGTAGATTACCATAGGCTTGAGAATAGATCAAACCTCCATCGCTTTGGCGTAAGCACCTAGGAAATACTATCAAAGAGGTCTTTTAAAGGGTTGTAATGTTGGGCTTACGGTAGGGAAACAAAGGGTTTGGTGGGATAGGCTATTTAGTGGTGGCAAGTCAAAAATCTCTATGTTAAATGCATATGAAGAACGGCGTTGCTAAGCCAAGAATCGACACTCTAAACTCTAGATAACTGAAATAAACAAACATAAAATTCAAAGATAGATGTAGGATGGTAGCCCGTATTTTTTTTTAATCACTCTATTTTTTTTTTTCTTTTCTCTTTTTTTTTTTTTCTTTTTTGATTTTTTTTTTTTTTTTCATACACTTTTACTCTACCATCCTCTACGATAACATCAAAATACTAGGAATTTATAGGCATATCCCTACACTTGAGTTTTTATTACTCTAACACTAATTTGACCCGATTTGAAAAGATCAAAACACTTGGGGTACATTATTATGCAAACAAAGGGAATTTGAATTCGTTCCCTTCCCAGTAATTTCATAAACTTTAACTTTTCCCATGAATCCCAATCGTCCCCAAAAGCGTATACAAAGGATATGACTCGACTTAGCAACTTATGCAAGCAACTAGATAATTGAACTAAGGGTTTAGGGTGATAACAAACATTTGCACTAAAAGTGAGTGCATAAGGGTAGGCTAAGGCGATTTGGGTTTAACATTTGGGGGTGGATTGTAAACAATGCTCTTCATTGATATGTCGGAAAACCGAAACATCACGAGAACCGCGAAAAGGATAGGCTCTGAGGGGTTAACTAGGGGTCGTCGTGTACTAAAGATGAGTACAACACAAAGGGTGTGGGGAATTACTCAACCGATGTGGAAGAAGTAATTATATTACGGGTATCAAACAAGGGTTATCCTAATGCCTCTTATCATTTAGTTATTCCTAACTACACAAGTGTAGCCTCACTTGCGATCTCGGAATGCATCACAAAACAAGTTCTAGAATCTATTATACTACCGGTTCACACTTTAAGCATTGAAGATGAATGCTTTAATTCCTACTAATCTAAGGGCGATCCTCACATTTTGGTGGAATTTGGGTGGTAAAGGGTTTTTGTGCTAGTCATGCAACTTCCTATCCATGAGACGCTTTTGTTAAGACTAATGGCCCACTCCTATATGTCATGAAAAATTTTAAATTTGGTGCCAAAATTACCTTAACCGACATTTTCTCATGGTTTATTACACAATCACAATTGGACAAAGCAAATAGTCAAGGATAAGCATAGTTTCAAAGTTCCCGTTTTATTTTCCCTCCCTACACTTAAACTGAACATTGTCCCCAATGTTCCACGAAAGTATCAAAGTTATGATAAAGGAAGGTAATTAAAATGAAAGAAACTAATACTCCCCTGATTAGCTCGGTAGGATCCGTGTGAAGTAGTGGTTAAATCCTTTTCAAGAAGAATTATTACGTGAAAAGCTCCTTCCAATCTTATGTAACTTCTTCTTGACAAACTAAACCCGCACTTGAAGAAAACAAACGAAAACCAGCGTATCGGCGGTAATAATATATATAAGACTCGATTTAAACTAGGATATAATGCTTGTGGAATGGATGTTTACAGAATTTATAAGAAAATTAAGAAAAATTCCAAAATTTATAAGTAGCTCGAAAACGAGAAAAAGTAATCGATGTTTTACTCCTTCGTACTGGTCACGGTTGCAATTATCTGACAAAAGTGCCGATTTTCTCGAAAAAATTCGGAAAATTTACATCTTTAGAATGGAAAAATTCACGCAAAATCCATTATGACTCGATACAAGCATTTGACTCGAACAAACAAACATAAATATCTTTTAGTTAATTGTTATTCTCATGTTTACGTTTCTTTTGAGAACGTGTGTAATCCTCCCTACACTTATCCTTTATGTAAAATACCTTTATATGCAATTAAGACGAGGTTAAAAACAAAATAAAGCATTTTACAAATTTAAACATGAGGATAAACAATTAATAAAAGATATATGACACTAACAAGCAAACAATTAAGCATGGGTTGCCTCCCAGCTTTTCTTTATTTATGAGTCTTGTAGCTAGACTCATAGTCGTTCCTCGTTTTCATTACCGCCCTCTTGACGGTCTCTAATGGGGATTCCATGTTGTAGAAGTGCCCTATAATGCACTTCTCTAAGAGTTCATCCTCTCCCCAATTGGTCCTATATTCCGGTCCTAGACTCAAGCAATCCTTATAGAATCCGAAAATCTTAGCCATAACATAATCAACACCTTTCTCCCTATCCTCATCATTCCTATAATAGACCGACAGTTTAAGTTCCTTTTCATCATTAGAGAGTGATGAAACTTCTCAATCTTAAACGGCATTTGGTAAGCTATGTCATCGGTCCCATTCTTGAATCGCACTACTCCTAACTTGAGGGTCATAGGTCATCCCGGTGCTTTCTATGAAAGGTTTTCCTAGAATAACATGGGACAAGCTAGGGTCTATGGCCGTGCTAATATCATCCACAATTATGAAGTCCGTAGGAAACGTGAAACTACCTACATAAACGGGCAATCCCTTAACTCTACCAAGAAAATTGCAACTAACATTAGGATCATTGGGGTCTTGCCTAGTTGGAATAGGCTTCTTCAATATCCAATTGTAGTAGGTGCTAGTCATTATGTTGATTGGGGACTTGCGATCAATGTAGGATTTTGCCACAAAAGGTGTCACCTGGAAACATGGTATGTTAAGATTCCAAGGGTTCCCAAACTTGATTCGAGGCCTTTTCCTAACATACATGTGACGAAGGTCACGCACTAAGTGAGGGTGGCGAGATAGTTCTTCTTCGTAGGGAAATTTGTTGAAATAGTCAATGTCTACTTCATCTACTTCCTCGGGTGTTTCATCATCCACAAGCGTATAGTCCTCTTCGTCATTTGTTTCATTAGGTTCAACTAAGGCGATGGTATTGACGAATTGGACATGCTTAGTTAGCTTGCTTGGATCCTTAATCTCTATACCTGAAGGCTCGGGAGTTGAGATAGCACTAACCTTCTTATCACTATTAGTTATGGCTTTCAAAAGGTTGTCTATTTTCCTATCCATCTCTGCTTGTTGATGGTTAAAGCGTCCGAGCTTAGCCATTTGGGTTTCTTGGGATGCAACTAGGTTTTGCAACATCCTTTCGATGTTTTGTTGGTTAGGACCGTTAGGTGGGGGCCATGAGAAATCATTGGAGGTGAATTCTTTGGTTTTTCCCCAATAGAAGTCGGGCTTGCCCTTCCATGCCTCTCGGGTTTCATTGAAATTCCTAGGTTCGGGTATTGTAGGGAATCTTCCTCCCGTTCCATTAATACGTGAGGATGCGTAGTCAACGGAAGCATGTTCTGGGGATCGGGTGCTAGTGCGCGTTTTATGAGGATCACAAAACGGCTCACACGAGGAAGAAGCTTTGTTCACATGATGTGAAGATTTAGGATTTTCGTAGGAGCTCATGAGGAATCTAACTTGATCTTCAAGTTCAATCATCCTACGGTCGGGAGGAGGCAAGGAGATTGCCTTAACGGTTTTGGGCAGCTCACGGGGGTCATCCCAACTTTCGTTGTCATAGAGGGCGAGGTCCTCTATTATTTCCCATGATTCTTCTGCGGTGAGATCACTAAGTTTTCCACCGGCCGCTTGGTCAATGGATCGCTTAGTGGGGAAGTTGACATGATCATAAAAGATTTGGACTTGGAGCCAAAGATCAATGCTGTGATGAGGGACTTTATGAAGTAAGTCCTTGAATCGGGTCCATGCTTCGTAGAGATTCACCTTGACGTTGTTGGAACATCAAGATGTCATTCCTAAGCTTAGTGGTTCTCCCCGGTGGGAAAAATTAAGCAAGGAAGCGAGAGGTAAGATCATCCCAACTTGAGATGGAGCCGGCGGGAGTCGCTCAAGCCAATTACTAGCTTGGTCCCGTAGAGAGAATTGGAAGAGACGCACGCGCGTGGTCTCCCGAGTAGTAGCATCAAGGTCGATGGAATCGACAATTTTGAGGAAATCCTCGAGATCTGATTTGGATCTTCGGACGAAGTCCATGGAATGCACATCCGTTTTGCACCAACCGGATGGTGTCGGATTACAGGGCCGTAGTTTGGGCTTGGTCGGGAAGCTCAATGGTGTTCCTATAGCCTAGGTGGCTTGGTCTCGAGTATTCACCAAGAGTACGGGCTCTTGGCGGGTCATTTGGCGGTGGGTTGATGAATGGTAGTGGGTTATCACCTTCCATGATGAAAAGTGATGGGATTACGAACAAAGGTCACGAAGAAGGGGGATAGACTAAGAGAAAGCTAAAAATGAGAAAAAAGTTTACTTGATAGGAATCAAGCAAAGAAACCTAAACGAGGTGGACTACTAACTAGCTATTCTATTCCCCGGCAGCGGCACCAAAAACTTGATAACGCTACACGCATCGTTCGGGGTCAAGGAAACTTCCTTTTCTTCGAGCAAGTTTTATAACACCCTAGGCAGTGAACCTAATCGTTGTAGTGTAGTAATTAGGGTAAGCCACGGGTATTGATATCGTTCTCTAGGGGAATAGGAATGCTAGTAAGGAGTTACTACGCTAAGGTTAAGGTTGAGGAAGATTATTTTTGTATTTTTTTTATTTTATGAAATGGAAAAGTACGAATCTCGGGTATTGGATTTGGGGAGGGTTGGTATTTCTACCGATTACTCTACTATTATCTAATTATCTAAACTAAGGTTGTGGGAGTCTATGTCTAATTAATGTGTGCTCGTATGATAGTTTAAAGATGTTTTTACTTAGGTTGTACTACTCCTTAATTATATCCTATTGATGGTTGAGTTGTCACGTCCTTATTCTTAGTTGCGTTGTGTGTCTAAAGTTGTAGGGTATGCGTTTCTCCCTAACTCTTTGAACTTACCAAAGGGTCTCGTCTACAAACCCACTAGGGATGATAAACTCTTACTCTAAGGCATTCTTTGGATGGTTTAGCTTACAACTACTCGGTAATTATATTCTAAGGTTCACAAAGATGAATCAAGCATTAAGTACACAACGAATGACCTATCGCATTACTAGATCATTAATCAACTAAGATAAGAAACAACCAATCAATATTCAATAATTAAGTTTCATACTTCCTAAGCAAACACACAAATAAATTAGCCGGACATGGAAAACATGCAAGCATACACACAAATAATCAAAGACATAATTGAATTAATGAAGTAAATACTTATCTTGATGTAAGATAGGGTTTAAAACCCTAAAATACTGTACAAGACACCTTAGGTTCGGTTTTAGGTTTTCACTCCAAAAGACTCTCTATAAAACTGAAAAATTCGGATTCTATATATAAGATTACATATGCGACGGCGTCACCTTATGTTTCGTGACGCCGTGTCGCCGTCATTAGGGTTTCGTCTTGGCCACGTTAACCTTGCGACGGCGTCACCTTATGTCCGTGGCGCCGTCCTCTTCGCTCGACTTCGATGCGGATTGCATCTAGGCGTGCGAGTAGCGACGGCCTACTCTTTCACAACTAGACGTCGTCACTTGAAAATACGAGTTTTGAGTTCTGAACCGTCACAAAATCTTCGGACAGCGTCACAATTAGCACCGGCCGCCGCTTCTATTTTCAGCAGCTGTGAGTGTCTCGATTTTGACTTTGGCCATTTTCTTCATATATTCGTGCCTTTTCGTCCAAATAAGTGCCATTCCAGCATTTTGCCTTCAAGAGACCTAAAAAGTGAAAAGGAACGATATTAAGCAATAACGGATACAAAAGTGATCAAATAAGGGCTAAAACGACCCCTCAAAATGGTACCTTTTAAAACCTTATCAGACCTATTAGGTGGACAAGATGAATTTTGGGGCGGGTTTGAGTTTAGGCTCCACCTAAGGTTAGGGTGATTTCTCCATGAGGGGTTGTAGGCATTTCCTAAGTTGTTTTGCTCGGGCTTGAAAGTGTACCACTTTTCTCCCGCTTCGTCGATACGTGTGGAGGCGTAATCCGCAAAAGCTTGGTCGGGGAGTCTTATGCAATTACGAGTGTCGTGGGGACCACTACATAACTCACAAGGTAGAGTGATTTTGCTCACTTGATGCGAAGACTTAGGATTCTCATAGGATCTCATTAGGAATTTGACTTGATCTTTAAGTTCGAGCTACGATTGGAAGGTTGTGAGTCAATGGGAGGCAAGGAGATTGCATTGACGGTTTTGGGTAACTCACGAGGGTCATTCCAACTTTCGTTGTCATAGAGGTAAAGGTCCTCTATTGTACCCCACGATTCTTCCACGGTGAGATTACTAAGTTTACCACCGGCCGCTTGGTCGATGGATTGCTTAGTTGGGAAGTTGACATGATCGTAGAAAATTTGGACTTGAAGCCAAAGATCGATGCCATGATGAGGGACTTTATGGAGCAATTCCTTGAATCGAGTCCATGCCTCGTAGAGAGATTCACCTTAACTTTGTTGGAATATCAAGATTTCATTCCTAAGTTTAGTAGTTCTCCCCGGTGGGAAAATTTGGGCAAAGAAACGAGTGGTCAGATCATCCAAACTTGAGATAGATCCAGCGGGAAGTCGCTCAAGCCAATTACTAGCTTGGTCCCGTAGAGAGAATTGGAAGAGATGCAAGCGCGTGGTCTCTCGTGTGGTAGCATCAAGGTCGATGGAATCAACGATTTTAAGGAAATCCTTGAAATCCTTGGAAGAGACACATCCGTTTTGCACCAATCGGATGGTGTCGGATCGCAGGGCCGTAGTTTGAGGTTGATCGGGAAGCTCAATGGTGTTCCTATAGCCTTGGTGGCTTGTTCTAGAGTATTCACCAAGAGCAAGGCCTCTTGGTGGGTCATTTGGTGGTGGGTTAATGACTGCTGGTTGGTTTGGTGGATTATCACCTTCCATGATGAAAAGTGATAGGGCTATGAACAAATTCACGAAGAAAAGGGATAGACTACAAGGAAGGTAAAAATGAGAAAAAAATCTTACTTGATAGGAATCAAGCAAGGGAATCTAAACGAGATAAAAATCTAACTAGCAATTCTTTTACCCGGCAGCGGCGCCAAAAACTTGATGCGCGTATAACACGTTCGGGGTCAAAGGAAACTTCCTTTTCATCGAGCAAGTTTTTCAACACCCTAGGCAGTGAACCTAATCGTTGTAGTGTAGCATTGGGCAAGCCTCGGGTATTGATATCATTCTAAAGGGGAATAGGAACGCTAGTGAGAGATGTACTACGCTAAGGTTTGAAGTTGAGGAAAGTATTTTTTATCTTTTTATATTTTTTTAGAAAGCTAAGGGTAAAATCTCGGGGTTTGGATTTGGGGGTTTGGTACTTCTACCAATTACTCTACTTATCTAATTATCTAAACTAAGGGGTAGTCTATGTCTATTGATCTGTGCTCGTATGATGATTAAAAATGTGTTTACCTAGATACTATTACTTCCTAGTTATCTTTTATTGGTCGTTGAATTGCCACGTCCTTATTCTTAATGCGTTGTGTCTTCAAAGGTCGTAGGGTATGCTTTTATCCCTAATTCTTTGAGAATACCTTAAGGTTATTGCCTACGAGATCTCTAGGATTCACAAACTAACACTAAGGTCATCTTTGGATATTTAGCCTACAATTACGCTAGGTGGTTATAAACTAAGGTTCACAAAGATTACTCAAGCATTAAAAACATAACGATGGCCTAGTGCAATCCTAAGCCAATTACAATTAACATAAGATAAAACCAATCAATAATTAATAACTAGGTTTCATAGATCTAAGCAAACACACAAGAAATTTAGCTGGACATGTTAAACATGCAAGCATACACACATTCAATTGAAGACATAATGAAATCAAGGGAATAAAACACTTAGCTTGAAGTAAAATAGGGTTTGAGAACCCTAAGATACTGTCCAAACCGGACCAAAATTGTTTTAAGTTTTTACTCCACAAGTCTAACTCTTAAAATTCCGAAAATTAGATTTCTATATAATTTTACAACTGCGACGGCGTCACCTTATAGGTGGGACGTCGTCAAATCGCCATCATTAGGGTTTTGTCTTGGCCAAGTCATCATTGGGACGGCTTCACGTTGTGGTTGTGACGCCGTCAGTCTTTAGTAGTGACTTCGTCTGAATCTGGATCTAGGTCGTCTGAGAAGAAAAGTCTTCGTGACGCCCTTACTCTTCAAATCCTGACGCCGTCAGGTGCAAATTATCAAAATCGCTACTGTGTCGTCACAAAATAGGGACGGTGTCGCCCTCTGTTTGGGACGCCGTCAGGTGTAGTTCCAGCAACTTGAGTGTCTTGATCTTGACTTAGCCATTTTCTTCACATATTCATCCTTTTCGTCCAAAAATGCATCATTCCAACATTTTGCTTCCAAGAGACCTAGCAAGTGAAAAGGAACAAAATTAAGCAGTAACGAGTATAAAAGTGGGCGATTAAGAGCTTAAATGACCCCTTAAAAGTGTATGTTTTATATCCTTATTGAAGAAATAATTGGGGTTTTTCATTCAAAGAAATAGTTTCAATGTGATGCAATTTAATAGACAGTGTTCAAATCTAAGCAAACTGATCTAATAAATCCCTAATTGCATTTTAATATGTGCACAATAAAATCCTAGACTCATATTAAGAGAAAAGAGACTTACGATATAAATAGTTATTTAAGGAATATGTTCCATCATTCCTAGGCCTAAACAAAGATAATAAAAGGGTTCACATTTGAGGGGTTTGGTAAAGATATCGGATATGTTTTCTTTGGTAGGCACCTTTTTTATAGTGATATTTCCTTTTTGAACGTTTTCCCTAAGAAAGTGATGACGAATTTCTATGTGTTAAGTGCGAGAGTGTTGCAGGGGATTATTACTTAGGTCGATGGCTCCTTTATTGTCACACATCATTGGGATGTTATTAAGTGTGATGCCATAATCAATGAGAGCTTGCTTCATCTATAGTGCTTGTTGGTATGCCTTTCCGACGCTTACTTATTCGGCTTCGGTATTGGATATAGCAAGTGCCATTTGTTTCTTGGAGAACCAAGATGTTAAACAACAACTCATAGAGGTGCAAATGCCACTAGTGCTTTTTCTATCCACCTAATCTCCTGCGTGATCAGAGTCGGCATATACTAAGGTTTCTATGCCGGTCCCCTTAGGATACCATAATCCCAAGTGCGTAGTGCCTTTAATGTATCGGAAGATATGCTTAACCGCTTCAAGGTGAGAAGATTTGGGATCTTCTTGAAAGGGAGCACAAAGGCAGACACTAAACATGATATCGGGCCTACTTGTCGTTAGGTACCATAAACTTCCTATCATACCTCTATACTTAGTACTATCTACGGACTCACCTTTTTCATCCTTTGTAAGTTTAGTATCCGTGGCCATATGGGTTTTCATGGGCTTAGAGTCTTCTAGTCCAAATTTCTTAAGCAGTTCCTTAATGTATTTAGATTGGTTAAAGAAAATTCCATCATCTAATTGTTTTATTTGTACTCCAAGGAAGAAGTTAAGTTCACCCATCATGTTCATTTCAAACTCGTCATGCATGATTTTTGAAAATTCGTCACACATGTCTCGACAAGTTGAACCAAATATAATGTCATCGACATATATTTGAACTATACTAATGTTGGAGTCTTTCTTCTTAGTGAAAAGAGTGTTGTCTACCATTCCCATTGTATAATCATGTTTAATAAGAAAAGCCTTTAGTCTATCATACCAAGCTTTAGGATCTTGCTTAAGACCATACAAAGCCTTCTTGAGTTTGTAAACATGATCCGGTTGGAGGTTGTGCTACAAATACCTCCTCATTGATGAAACCGTTCAAGAATGCACTTTTCACATCCATTTGGAATAACTTAAAGTCTAATGCACATGCGTAAGCAAGTAGTATCCTAATGGGCTCTAGTCTAGTTATGGGTGCATAGGTGAGACTAACCTAGCCTTATTCCTAGATGCTACTCCATTTTCGTCTAACTTATTTCTAAACACCCATTTGGTTCCTATGATGGTAGTATACTTAGGTTGAGGTACTAATTCCCAAACATCATTAAACTTAAATTGATTTAATTCTTCTTGCATTACAATGATCCAACTTTCGTCTTTTAATAATTGAGAAAAAGCAAACGAAATTACTCTTATCTTTGGCTTGTGATCTAAGATTTCTTTGGTTTAAGTTACTGATGCAGGTATTCCGACCAGGATTTAATATTTATAATTCTCATCTACCTAAGGTCTACCCAATGTACTAACGAGCAGTGAACCCGATCGTGTGTAGTATAGAAGGTGGTAAAGATGAGATCGTTCCCAAGAACTATGTAGATGAGGATCCTATTAAGTCTAAGTGCCACTTCTTTTAAATGGTTTTAAGGTTGAAATGATTAATTAAACTAAAGACAATAAATAAATAGCGAAAAGTACATTAAGGTTGTGAACAATGGTGAGAAAGTGTGCTAACCTAATTAATCGTCCTATCATGTAATGTCTATGTTTTCTAAATTATTCCAATTGATTCAAGTGGGAGTTTAAGTCGCTAGGTCAGAATTTGGTCAATTCGTCCTAACCTATCAACAAAGGTTCCTACCCGACGTCAAAGTCCTACCCTTTAGGGAGTCGAGGGTCTTAAGCAACCTAATCCAAGTCATTAAGTACCCTACATGCAAGATTCGAAATAATAAGTGCCCGGGCGCTAGCATCTTAGACACTCATCCCTAACTTCTTAAGTTCATTCATCCGAACGGTGATCCTTTTGTCAATTCACACAAGAGGGAAAGGTAGTCAGTTGGTCAATTCTTACCAGCCCCTTTTCTACCTACTTACTTAGGGTCAGTTGGTCAATTCTCCAAAGTAACTAGATACGTACGCACTTCAAAACTACCGAAGCTAGGGTAACTACCATCAAACTATGCATGCATACACTAGAAACAATTTATGGAAGCATGAAACCACAAACAATACAATCAAGAAATCATTATAGGCTAACACCAAGGGTGCTTAGCCAATTGTATTAAAAGATACAATAAATTCAATGTTTAACATAATTGAAGACATGAATTAAAGTGAAAGATAGTAGTGATCTCTAAAGCTTATCGATATGGTGTGATTCCTCCCTTGGAGATGGCTCCGTATGCTCTGTGTGATCTGCACTTGGAACCATCTTCACATTCTCTTCCTTTGAGTTGTGAGTGAATGATGTGAAATGCAGATTTAGAGCTTATATTTATAGGCCCGATCACAGTTACGGCGTAACTTAAGTTGCGAGTTACGCCGTAACTTAATTATCTTCAAAACAGAAGCCTCGTTATGGTGACTACGGCGTAACATAAAGAATAGTTACGCCGTAATTGCAGCTTCGCCGTAGTATTGATGAGAGTTACGCCGTAACTAATACGTCCTCTTAACAGAAGGTTGTTACATCGTAATGCTTGTGAGAATGTTACGAAATAGTTGATGGAGGCGCGAAACATTTAATGACCTAGATGATTACGGTGTAACTTTAGTTGCGAGTTACGCCGTAACTGCAGTTGAGTTGGTCTTCTGTGACAAAATCCTAGCTACGGCGTAATTGAGAATATGAGTTACGCCGTAGCTTCTTCATAAATAGCATGCTAAGATAAAACCATTAGGAAAATCTCCAAATCCGCGTCTCTAAGCTCCCATGCTCATATTTTACCCTGGAAGTGAAATATAAAGGAATACAAGCATAAATTCATATAAATGACATAAAATATGAGCATAACCGAGAGAAATTGACACTAGAAAGTCAGGATTATTTGATGTTATCAAATATTCCCCCACTTGAACTCTACTTGCCCTCAAGTAAACCTTATTAGAAATTTTTTAAAAAAGATATCCCCCAATACCTGGAAGATATGAGTTTAAAAATCCCTTATGCTAGAATAAATCAAAGTCGAACACCTCACAAAATGGGAACAAACACTCATATTCTCTCATCTAGTCTAAGTGTCAATTTCGGGGTGATCACTCAAAGCACAGTCATAGCATGTATTCTATCATTAGCTTGGTGGTTACACGAATCTCCACCACTAGAGTTAAAAACTGCTTTGGAAAGAATCATGAGAATACACTAAGTGGTAACTGCTGTTGGACTTGTGGAAACTACTGCTAGAGTAAAGTTTCTGTTGTTGAAGACTGAAGTGCTTCTAGAGTATATGTACCTACTGCTAGTTTTGTTTATCTACTGCTGGAGTCTTAGTCTATTTTGTATTTAAGGAATGTCGCATTCCTATAATGTAGTATTAGATATGTATATATAAGATAACGATTGTATAGGAAGTGATTGTAACCTAGTAGGACTCCTTAACATATAAAAGGAGATATCACTACAACAAAATGAGCCTAATGCAACACTTTACAAGCAACACTTCTTAAAGATGTTGCCTTTTTTACAACATTGGTAATAAAGCAACATTTCTAAAGTAAGTGTTGCATATTTAGATTTAAACCAACACTTTTTGTTCATGTGTTGCAAATTTTATAATATAATGCAACATTTTTAAAAAATGTTGCAATTGTTAATGCTTAAACACAACACTTAGTGTAAAGTGTTGCAAACCACCAACACCAAAATCAAACTATGAATCTGAACCTAAACAAAACCACATACATTTTCTTACTAACAAATGATTATTTATATGTAAGCTAAGATATATATATTCCATTAGAATTGGAGAAAACCTTTTATTTTCCGCTTCTCCACTCTTCTATTATAAGGAAATACACCAACACAAAACCACATACATTTTCTTACTACCAAATGGTTATCTTTATGGAAGCTAAGATATAAATTCCATTAGAATTGTAGAAAACATCTCCACTATTATGTTGTGAGGAAATACAACAGCACAGCCAAACAAGATATTAGTATTTCCAGAAATGGAGGCCAGCTTGCCGAATCTTTCGTAAGTACCCATTAGTCATATTCACCAACCTTTTTAGTATCTTCGCTTGTATCGTATCTTGTGCAGTTAATACTTTTTAGTAACTTCGCTTTTTATTATTATTATTGTTATTATTATTATTGTTGTTATTATTATTATTATTGTTGTTGTTATTATTATTATTATTATTATTATTATTATTATTATTATTATTATTATTATTATTATTAGCCAGGTATGCCCAGATATATAACCCAAACGAGTCATAGGATTCTATTTACGGTAGTGTTCCAAGATACAAATTTCAAACCACAAAGCCAGTCAATGATAAAATACCCTTAACACGCCATCATATCGGCTAAACAGGGCTGGATCACGACTATGGCATGGTTATCCATAAGATCTGTATGGACATAGTACCGACCTAGACTTTTGTTTAGTCATAAATATTTATGAGCATATCAAGAACTTATAAAATAAGAAGATCCATAGAAATTAGTTATATGTATGATTAAGGTTATTCAACATATATGGATTTAGCCTGCCATTAGACTAAAATTAAACAGAAATTAATAATAAAGAAAGTAAACTTACAAGAAGATTGTGGCCAGAGGCCAATCTTTTATTTCAAAGCTTCAAATATTATACAAGATTGGACTAGTCGGATGATTGCTAGTCGGATGATTACTAGAGAGAATATTATACAAAGTGGAAGTGTGTGTGTGAAAGTCTGCCTATCCTCTACCACTTCTATCCTATTTATAGGAGAGAGAGGAAATTATTACAAATTATACAATTATTGCCAACATATTAAATGACAAATGGCCTTCTAATTCTGGCCGAAAAGCTTGCTTTTATATATCTTTCATTTTCTCTTTGTCTTTTCCTAAGGAAGATTCCCCTTTTGAAATACGTTTTAATAATGTATTCTGCATTTCTTCAAATAAATCATCTAAAGATATTTCTTTAACTTCTAGGGATTCTCTTGCCAAGCAACTGTATTGATTGCTGTCTTCTGACATAGTCTTCATGGAGGAACCTGATTCTTGATAATCAAAATTCTTAATTAAATCCTTCTTCATCTCTTGAAGATAAGCTTCCAAAATTTCATCCTTTGAAAGACTCTCTTTGCTTTGATTTTTCAATTTATCAATAATTTGTTGGAAAGGAGTAGGATTTTCCTTTTTATTTCTAAACTCATTCTGGGCTTTATATTTAACCAAAGTTTGTTTTATCAAATCAATTGTTTCTTTGGAGTTTATTTCTCCATTCTCTGGATCTTTAGAAAGCATCTTCTTCCAGAATTTAGTAAAAAATGTCCTCTGAAGATGAGGAATTTTATCTGAGGCATAATTTACCTCTGGAGCCCATTTCCATATCCATGGGATTGAAAATTCAATAAAGAAATGTAAAGAGGGTAGAACTTCTTTGGCACCATTTTCCTTGGAAACAAAATCTATCAATCTTTGGGAATTATTAATCCACTCAACATATAAATCTTTATAAAGATCTGGTAAAATTTGAATTGACGGACCATATGATTGCCACCAATGTATAAACCAATTTGGAAAAGATTTATATGATAAGATCGTTTATAAGCTCAGCTAGGGATCAATAACAAAGATAATAAATACGATACGCAGTAGCAGTACTTTCACGATCAGCAGTACTTTCATCTTTGTCGAAGCAGTACCTTAATAAGAACTCGAGCAGCACTTTGAATAAAACTCAGCAGCAGTACTTTAAAAAAATCCTCAAGCAGTACTTTGAAAAATAATAGCAACAGTACTTTGCAAACTAATGAGCAAAAGTACTTTCGAACGAGTAGCAATATCTTCAAATATCATCAGTACTTTCAAAAACTTGTAGCAGTACTTAAAAATTCGACCAGCAGTACCTTGATAATGATACAAACACGAACAGTAGTAGCAGATAAAAAATAATCCAATCAAGAGCTAGTCAATACAAACTCATGCCCACGTGATCATAACGAAACAAAACAAATCCATAGGCTCAATTACTTTGACCAATAACCTCACATGACTTCGAGCCCCACATCTCGAATTAAGCAAATATTAATTGATAACCACGTGACTTCTTCCATCACTTCGTATAACCAATCCTTCCAGTCACAATAAGTATTAAGCATCGTGGGTCCCAACAATTGATAGTCAACTATTATCACGAATATACACCGCAACTTTTGACAAAACGAACCCCACTGACCAATCAAAGAAAAATTAACTCGTGTCTTCCATGCACCTCATCACAATATAATAATCGAGCCGAAAAGTAAAAACGCAATACCAATCCACGGGATAATGGACCAATCAAGTGCATATCTACCGTAACCTTGGTATTCCTCACCTCATTAAATTAAAACCCACTTGCGTACAAGATCAATAACATATTACAATTTGTGGAGCCTACACGTTTTTATCAAAGTTGTCGGCACCAATTGATCCATCAGCTCCACATCAAATTAAAGGGTGAAAAGTACATAAAAAGTACTCAGGACCCCACAAAAAAAGATACAGGTACTTATAAAAATTGTATTTTTTGTGGGTCCGTAAGTACTTTTTGTGTACTTTTTCACTTCTTATCTTGTGCCCCTAGGGCACAAGATAGAAAAACCCCAAATTAAAATAACCGAATCAATACTATATGCAACATTGTGGGTCCTGCGTGTGATCTTTCAAGCAAAACATAACATACTTTTCCTTCGAATCTGCTTTACTTCGACAATCATTAATTCTTTTTCTTCGTAAACACGACACAAAAACCTTGTAATCCCTATATCAAGAGCTCCCCGCTCTGATACCAATTGATAATATCGTTTAAAAGCTCAGCTAGGGATCAATAACAAAGATTAATAACATGGTACGCAGCGGAATAATCAAAACAATACTTTGTTATTGAACAAGGTTTTTCATTCACTAATACTCTAATAATATTAGACGTTTATAGGAACACGTCTACTAACTAAACTAATAACCTAGGCGTTTACATGAACATACGCCTAGGACACACTAATCTAAAACCAATACCCTAGACGTTCTCCCCTAACGTCTAGGCTAAACACACACCTTTTAGTCGACTACATTATTGGAAGACTTAATTAAAAACCTACACATATGTCCTCTTTATATACTAGAGGATAAGGACTAAATAATAAAACTTTCATTGCAAGCAAGTCCTTCCATCTTTTAGTAGGTTTCCTTCTCTTCATATTAAGTCCCTCTTGTTTCATTCTTTTTGTCTTTATCAACTCAAACTTGTAATTCCCAACATCTTCCTAAGAAGGGTAATGATGGCAAAGACATAGCCATTGTTAGTGAGATTGACAAGGCTAAGAGAAAGATGGAGATTAAAGCTCATAGTATTCTCTCTATGGGAATACCTAATGAATATGCTTTAGATTTTGAACAATATGAGTCTGCTAAGGAGCTTGTGGATGCTATAGAAACAAGGTTTCTTTGGTAATGAAGCTACCAAGAAATCAAGGAAAAATATGCTCAAGCATCAGCTTGAAAACTTCACCTGCCGAGTGGAGAAAAACTTGATGGCACCTATAACAGACTTCAAAAGCTCATCAGCCAACTTAAGTCAGTGGATTACAAAGTTGCTCAAGAAGATATTAATCTAAAGTTCATCAGAAGTTTATCACCTGACCGGGCTATGCATACTGTTGTGTGGAGGAACAAGGATGACTTTGAAAAGATGACTCTGGACAATCTCTACAACAACTTGAAGGTATATGAGTCTAAGAACAACATTGCTGGTACATCTTCATCTGGCCAAAACATTGCTTTTGTTTCCACTAGTTACAAGAATTCACAAGATGTATCCACTGCTGCTTATGGTATAACCATGGCTATTGCAAACAATACCACTGTTAGTGATAATGTCAGTAATGGTGCAATTTGTGCTTTTCTGGTTGATTTAACTACCAGTGTTCTTGTTTTGAATCAAGATCTAGATCAAATTGATCCGATGATCTTGAGCGATTAATCTTCAATGGCAAATGGCAATGTTGACTCTACAAGCAAGGAATTTTTGAGAAGGACCGGAAGACAGTCAAGTATGATGGTAAAAGAAGAGTTGGGTTTGACAAAAGCAAGATGGAGTGCTTTACCTGCAAGAAGAAGGGTCACTTTGCAAGGGAATGTCGAGCTCCTAAGAGGCTTGAAGGCATCAAAAGACCAGAAGAGTCTGCTCCTTCTTCAGCATTGGTGGCTCAAGATGGTCTTGGTGATTATGACTCGAGTGATGAAATTGAAGAAGGACCCAATGCTGCTTTTCTTGCTAGTGAAGCTTCAAAAGAGCATAACTTTGCTCTAATGGCCTATGCTTCATCTTCTGTTCGATTATGAGGTATCTAATGATTCTACTTGTTCTTTTAAATCATGTCAAGATAACTTAGAATCTCAAAAAGCTATCACTGAGAGTTTAAGTAAAGAAGTAGAAAGATGTCTCTAGATAACTTAGGTTATAGAGTTGGTCTAGAAAGTGTTGAAGAAAGGCTTAATTACTGTATCAAATGTGAGTTTGAGTATGTTTATAAAATTAATATACTAGGTGGAGAAATTGATCTTAAGGATAGAGAGATTAAGATGCTTAAACAGAAACTAGAAAAGGCAGAAAGTGTAAAAGTAGAAGCCCTAAAAGAAAAAGAAAAACATGTTGTTAGGGTTGCTAAAACACAATATGCTTCTGATCTAGTAAATAAACCAATAGGTCAAAAATTATTCAAGGATGGTACTGGCCTAGGTTACAATGATATGCCATCACCATCTCTTATGAAACATGCACCACCTGCAAAAGAGCTCTCATTTAGCAGTGAATTTAGTTTTAACAAACATGTAGGTGAGACTAATAAGAATGAATCACCTAAGATAGGTTCTGATAAGTCATCTGATGCTCCCATCATTGAAGATTGGGAATCACATACTGAGGAAGATAGATTTGAATCAATTAAGGCTGAAGAGATAGAGAAAGTTAAGAAAATTGATTCTGAACAAGCCAAACTTGTGCCTAGATTTGGAGCTCAAATTGCAAAGAAAGTAGTAGAGTACAAGGAAGTACCTAGGGAACAGTTAAAAAGATATATACCTGGGGGAAACCAGAGAAACTTCAATGGACTAATTTCAAATAGGTTAGGAGATGAGTTTCAATGTGTTAAAAAGGCTTGTTTTTCATGTGGTAGTTTTGAGCATTTACAGAGAAACTGTTATAAAAACAGACCACAAGTTTGGAATCATTGGAGGAGGGTAAATCACCAAAACTTTTCAAAGAAAACAAACCCTCATCCTAACAGAAACATGACTCCTAGAGAAGTGTTAATGAGGAATGGAAATACAAAATCAATTGTCACTGCTGCACCCAAATGGGTTCCAACCACTGCTAAGCACAATGTAAACACGCTAAGCAAACAGTAAACACGCTAAGCAAGCCGTAAACACACTAAGAAAAATATCACCAATGATTCAAAAGAAGTTTTAAAAATTCCAAAGGTGATAACGACACGGTGGTTGGAAACCGCTTTTATCTTTGTAAAGGCCTCACTAGTTGGCAATGGAAACCTAAGACCAAGGTTTTACATCATGTCAATTGTGCATCAATGGACCTAAACAGATTTGATTATATTGATGCAGGGGCAGACCCAAGTCAGTATTGGCTTGGGTCCACAAAAGGAACTAATTTGTTTAATTTCATGTGCAGGGCAATCTACAAGATGAGCTAAAAGATAAAGGAGTTTTGATAGTGGTTGCTCTGGGCACATGACTTGGGATGGGAGCAAACTGGAGGATTTTGAAGCTTTTGATGGAGGATATGTGGCATTTGGTAATGATCCAAAGAGAGGAAAGATACTTGGCGAGAGGCACAATCGAACAGGGAATTTAGACTTTGAAAAGGTCTATCCGTACAGGGACTTAAGTATAATTTATTCAGTGTTTCTCAAATGTGTGATAAGAAAAACTGGGTACTTTTGGTGAAAATGAGTGTGTGGTGTTGTCACCGAATTTAAGATGCCCGATGAGAAGTTTATACGACTTAGGGTACCTAGGAAGGAAAATATATATTGTTTTGATCTTAAAGATGTAATTCCAAATAGGTCCTTAACTTGTTTGTTTGCTAAAGCATCTGTGGATGAGTCTAAGTTATGGCATAGAAGGTTAGGTCACCTCAATTACAAAACAATCAATAAACTGGTAAAAGCCAACTTAGTGAGACGGTTACCTTCTAAGGTTTTTGAGTGTAAGGAACTGTGTGTGGCTTGTCCAAAAGGAAAACAACATAGAGCTTCTTGTAAGACCAAAACTGTCAACACCATTACACAACCATTGTTTATGCTTCATATGGACTTATTTGGACCTACCTTTGTTAAAAGTTTGAATCATAAGCGTATGTGCCTAGTTATCACGATGATTATAGTAGATTTTCTTGGGTATATTTTTTGGCAGCTAAGAGTGAGACTAGTGAGATTCTCAAGAGTTTCATTACTAAAATAGAAAATCTAGTAAATCATAAGATAAAGATAATCAGATGTGATAATGGAACTGAGTTTAAGAATGCTGCGATGAATCAGTTTTGTATAGTTAAGGGTATAGAAAGACAGTTTAGTGTTGCTAGAACACCACAACAAAATGGTGTAGCTGAGAGGAAAAATAGGACACTAATTGAGGCTGCTAGGACAATGTTGTCAGAGTCTAAGTTACCAACTACCTTTTGGGCTGAAGTTGTAGGCATTGCATGTTATGTGCAGAATAGAAGTAAGGTAGTGAAACCTCATAACAAGACCCCCTATGAGCTGTTACATGATAGGAAGCCAATGATTGCATTCCTAAAACCTTTTGGGTGTCCTGTTACTATCTTGAATACCATAGACTATCTAGGCAAGTTTCAAGAAAAAGCTGATGATGGATACTTTTTAGGCTATTCTTCCAATAGTAAAGCCTTTAGAGTATACAATAAGAGGACTAGAATTGTTGAAGAGAACCTACATGTTCAATTTAGTGAAAAGACTCCTAGTATTGAGACCAAAGGACCGATTGGGTTTAACATTGATATGCTAACCAAATCTATGAACTATGAGCCTATCATTGCAGGAAATTCCACTAATGTTGATGCTTGTACTCAAAAGGATTCTCTTGCGAAGCAATTTCTAAGGAAGGTGATTCTCCTCAAGAGTTCTATTTGTTTGAAAAGTGGAAAGCTAGTTCTGTCTCACCCATCATTGAGAAGCAAGGTCCCACTGATGATGATGTATTGAATACTGGAGGAAATGTTGATCATCATCAAGATAAGGATGAGTTGTTGAAAGATAATTCAGTGTCGGTAGAAGAAATTGAAAAGAAGAAAAGGCATTCTGAAAGCACTGCTAAGCCAAATCAAAGCACGGACAGTTATAATGAAAGAACTGCTAAGCCAACTTCTACTACTACCAGGATAAGTGAAACCACAGTTGTAAGTACTGATGATAGTACTTTCTTTCGACCAACTACAAAGCCATTATTTGGTGAAGAGGAGTATCCACATGATCCAAATATGCCTGCTTTGATTGAAATTGATACTCCTACTGATGATGAAGACATGGATGATTTCTTCAATACTGATCTTACTAATTTGGAACATGTCATTCATGAAAGTCATGTTACCTCAACAAGGATTCATAAGATTCATCCTAAGGAACAAATACTTGGAAATTTGAACACCCTGTTCAAACAAGAAGCAAGGTTCGAATACAAAACCTTTCCTGAACAAGGTTTCTTTGCAAGATCACTTCACAAAAGAAATAGTCACAAAGATCTGCAAAATTGCTTGTTTGCATGTTTTCTGTCTCAAAAGGAGCCCAAGAGAGTTGAAGAAGCATTATCTAAAGAAGGTTGGGTAGAATCAATGCAAGAGGAGCTTCTTCAGTTCAAACTTCAAGAGGTTTGGACATTTGTTGATCTTCCAAATGGTAAGAGGGCAATTGGGACTAAATGGGTGTTCAGAAACAAAAGAGATGAAAGAGGTATTGTTGTGAGGAACAAGTCAATGTTGGTTGCTCAAGGATACACACAAACTGAAGGTTTGGATTATGATGAAGTGTTTGCTCCAGTTGCAAGAATAGAAGCTATTAGATTATTTTTGGCTTATGCTTCATTTAGGAATTTTGTTGTGTATCAGATGGATGTTAAAAGTGCATTTTTGTATGGCACAATTGATGAAGAGGTTTATGTTTGTCAACCTCCTGGTTTTTAAGATCCTGATCATCCTGATAAGGTCTACAAGGTGAGGAAGGCTATGTATGGATTGCATCAAGCTCCAAGGGCATGGTATGAATGCCTGTCTACTTATTTAATAGACAATGACTTCAAAAGAGGGTTGATTGATAAGACTTTTCATTAGTCAAGATAAGTATGTAGCAGATGTTTTGAAGAATTTTGGGTTTCAGGATGTGAAGAGTGCTAGCACACCTATGGAGACTCAGAAACCACTGCTACCAGATGATAGAAGTCCCAAAGTTGATCAGAAGCTGTACATGTCCATGATTGGATCTTTGATGTATCTCACTGCATCTAGGCCTGATATAATGTTCTCAGTTTGTGTGTGTGCCAGATTTCAAGTCACACCCAATACATCACACATGAATGATGTTAAGAGAATATTTAGATATCTTAAAGTTCATCCTAAACTAGGCCTTTGGTACTCTAAGGATTCTCCTTTCGAATTGGTGGCCTACACAGATAGTGACTATGCTGGTGCTAGTTTGGATAGGAAGTCTACTACTGGAGGATGTCAGTTTTTGGGAAGCAGACTTATTTCATGGCAGTGTAAAAAGCAAACTATTGTGGCAAATTCTACAACTGAAGCTAAATATGTGGCAGCTGCTAGTTGTTGCGGTCAAGTTCTTTGTATTCAGAATCAATTGCTGGATTTTGGGTACAATTTTATGCATACTAAGATTTACATTGATAATAACAATACAATTTGCATCATTAAAAATCTTGTTTTACATTCTAGAACTAAACATATTGAGATAAGGCATCATTTCATTAGAGATTGTAATGAGAAAAGGCTGATTCAAATGGTAAAAATCCATACTGATTTCAATGTTGCTGATCTTCTCACCAAAGCTTTTGATGTGGGAAGGTTTCAGTACCTTGTTGTTAGTATTGGAATGATTAATCTCTAACTCTCAAATTGTTTTGTACCAGTTTGTATATGTATTGATGTTATTATGTAATCTTAGTATTGCTATTTTTGTTTCTAACCACTGATAGTTTTGTTCAAACCACTGTTTGTTGCTCTGTGTTTCCACTAACCATTTTGCAGATAAAAGAAAGTTCATTATAGAAGCAAAAGAAGTACTGAAGTTAAAGTGTTCATTCATTCAAGAAATAGTTTACAGCTTACAGCTTACAATGAAACTTCAAGTGCAAATTAAAAGACTAGTTCTAGACATGATTTTCTACTACTATCCTAGCTCCGATCATCTATTTCAACTGTTGGATATGCATGACGAGCTAAGGATTAAAATGGGAAGGATGGATTAAGGAAACCGAAGATGATGAAGATGAATACAGTAGATGAATTTGTGATTTGACATTGTCCTTTGTGCTTCATCTACTGGTTTCACCAAAAAGCAATCACTCCATCTTCCTTTTACCCTTCCCCTTTACGATATGTGAAGAAGCACCACAACTTGGTGCAGGAAGACCAAGAACCACCTCTCTGTCCTTTGGGAGTGGTGGATTTCTTGATCGTGGTCTTGGTTGGGGTTGGGATGATGAAGGTTGGGGGTTTGAAGTTCTCTTCTTAGAGGAGTCATCAGAGTCATCAGAAGACTCACTTGGATTCACCACACTATCATCTTCAGATGATGGGAGAAAGGGGAATTTTTTTGGTCGTGGTTCTTGTGGAGGGATGTAAAGACGCCATGGGTCAGACTCTTCACTTGATGATGATGATGATGATGATGATGAGGAGGAGGAGGATGTTAGATCAACAACTTCTGGTTTATTCCAACTGGGATTCCACATGGTGATTATGGTTGATTGATTTTGGAGAAATTAGGGTTTTGGTTTTAATTGATGTGTGTGATATGAGATTTGGGTTCTTTTTATAAGCAGTGATATGGCTTATGTGAGTAAATAAAAGGCGGAGGTTAAATGTGGTTGAGGAGTTAATGAGATCATTGGGCTTTGGACTAATATTAATACTGGAAGTTGACCTTTTTGACTTCAGTATTAGCAAAGAGGCTAAACACTGATAAGTCTAAGTAACCACTTCTATCTTTTCCTAACCACTGATAACTCTCTTCTCTGTGTTTGGTGTTTGTTTGTGTCTTGCAGGTATGAAGGATATGTGTACATTGGAGCCAATGATGTATTTAGCTGCTAGTGTTTGTTAAAATAAAATTAAAAAAAAAAAAAAAGGATTGTGTAATCCTTCATATTTTTGTGAGATATCTTTTGTTGTGACACAGATTTGCTTGCCATATCTCTTCTTCAACTGATTGGAGTGATACATTGTATCCACTGATGGTGTGTTTCAAACCACGGATAGCAATTCTGAAACCTCTGATAGAATGCTGCTTATTTTTGGATACTACAGGGGCTGTTTGGTAACTTTGGCAAAAGTATATTTATCTCCCCAAAATCACGGATGGATCATTCAATTGGTCTTCTAATCACTTCAAATTGGTGCTCTACATTAACCCTAATCACTTAACTTTGCATAATTCACATACCCAAATCATAACCATCATCAATCACAATGGCAACCCAGTACTCCCACATACATAACCTCGTTGCTAACCTCATAAAAAACAATCGATCTGAAGGTTTTCATCAAATGATTGATTTCCTTCTTCACAGTCCTATTCACTATGCCTTGACAGTTACACCAACCATACTTAGAGCCTACATACATCAGTTCTGGAGGAATGCTAAGCTTGAAGAGGTTGATGGAGTAGAAGTGTTTAGCACTGTTGTGGATGAGAATGCTATATCTGTTAATGAGGAGATTATTCGGGAAGTTTTAAAGTTTGATGATGCTGATGGTATTATAAACCTTCAGATGCTTTGAGATAGTTGCTGGTTTGGAAAGGTTAGGATATACACACAAGGGTGATAAGGTACAATTTTTTAAGAGTTTGTTTTCAAAACAATGGAAGTTTTTGATTCACACCTTGTTGATGTGTCTGAGTAGTTAGACCACTGGGTTTAATGACTTTCCTTAAAAAATTGCTACTGCAATTATTTGTTTGTCTAATGGAAGGAAGTTTAATTGGTCTAGGATGATATATGAGGGGCTAGTACAAAACATTAGGAAGAAGGGTAAATACTATTTATATCCTAGGTTTGTTCAACTGATTGTGGAAAGTCAAATAGAGGAACCTGTGGAGCATACTACGGAGTATGAAGTACATCATATGCTTCCTAAGGTTTTTGCACATATGAGGAATCAGCCACATAATGTACAAATTAGAGATGTTCCTTTATTTCCCCATATGCTTACTTTGCCTGCTGATCCTGAGTTTGATGAAGGTCTTGAATTTCAACCTTTAGTCACTGAACCCACTGCTAGTACATCTGAACCCCCTTGCTAGTGCACCTCAAATCACTGACAGTACCTTTGTAACCACTGTTAATGCAACTCAACCTACTTCTAGTCAAACCCAAACCACTGTTACACCTATTTTATGGACTAGGAGACTGAAGGGCACCAAGCTACCTCAGGCTGGTGTTAGTGGTGTTGATCATGAGGCTGTCACATGGAGTGGAGGTGACATGATTGGAAGGGCTTCTACTACTGATTCATGCTTAGCTTGACAGATAGTGGAAACATAATTAAGACCCAACCTTTGGCAACTCCTAATGTGGAGAGTTCCTTGGAACTTAACACAGGTGGAGGAATCCCTAGCCAACTGGCTACTAAAGGGTGCATAGATGATCAGGCTAGGTTTGATGCTATGTTTACTATATCCAAGGATTCACCTCTCGGAGCAGTTAACACAGCTCGAAGTGATGAGGATAGATTAGAACATGAAACTGAATTGACGGATCTTGAGTTTGTACATGATTACTTTTTCAATGAACCACCTCTCGGACCAGTTGACACAGGTCGAAGTGGGGAGGATATTCTTGAACGATTAAATGAATTGACGGCTAAATGTACCATGATGGAGAAAAAAATCTCAAGTCTTCAGGAGTTGTCTGTGTTTCAGGGTACAAATACTAGGAGATTGAAGCACATGGTATTGGTTTTGGAAAAGATGAGAAGGTCTAGGGTTGCTGCTTTAAGGCAACTAAGGAGAAAGGAAAAGAAGGTGGACTTCTCTCCAGCTCTGAATGTGGAGAATGTATCCAAATAGGGGAGGAGTGATGGCATGAATTGGGGAGGTCAGATGTATCTATGGAAGAAAATGTTGATAGTGGAGATCAAGAATTTTTGGTATATGATAAAGCTGGGAATGAGGCTGTTCTTGAAAATTTGAAGACTGTGGTAGAAGATGAAGTGATGCAGAGCACAACCACTGCTAGTGTGTCTGCAACCATGGATAGTTCTCTTAAAACCACTGCTGCAGTTTCAGAAATGGCTATTGTACCCACTGCTGTTCTAACTACTTCCACCATTGTTACAACTATCTCTGAATCACCACCTAAATCTAAAGAAGTTGAAAATGAAGCTGCAAGTACATTGGTTAATTTAAGTAAAACCTCAGCTAGTTGCACATCCATCATTGCACCTGTTTCATCTATTAAATCTACTGCAACCAAACCCAAAAGCAAAAGTTTAGTTATTGGTGAACCTTTAAGAAAGAAGGTGACTCAATCAGTTGTTGGAAAAGGTAAAGGAGTTGCAGAACCAGAATTGAAATTTAAAAGTAAAGCAGAACAGGTTGCTTATGATGAAGAGTATGCAAGAAAGATGTTCGCAGATGAACAAGCAACTTTAGAGAAAAGGAAGCAAGAAGAAGAGGAAGCTAGTCAGAAATGGTTAGCTAAATGGTATGAATCACAAAACTATCTTCAAGCTTCTTAACTAATAAATGATGAGTATACTGCAAAAGAATGGGCTTTGTTGGATGATGAGGAAAAAGCTAGACTTTTGGGTGAATGGGCAAGGAAGGTCAGTAAAGAAAGGAAACAAGTTATTAGAAAGAAACCTTCTACCATTGCACAGATAAGGAATGTATTGATGATGATTATTAAGAATTCAGGAATACATATTTCTGATAATCTTAGTAAGTGTTCATTTGAAAGAATTTTTGAGATTTATCTGAGATGTATGAAGATTAATAATTATGATTTCTGTCCAATGAATTCTGAAAAAGAAAACGAGTGGCTTCAAAGTAGTCAAAAGAGAAAATCTGAGATTCAGGAGACATCTGATTCTAAAAGATTGAAATTAGTTGAAGATGGTAATCAAATTATTTCTTATGAGTTTGAGCTTAATGGAAGTGAAGGATGTTGGAAAATTCAAAGACTCAACAATGAAGTTTATGAGTATAATAAATTTTCACAGATGCTTCAGTATTGTGATAGAGATGATTTGATGAATCTTTGGATACTTTATAAGAATAAGTTTGGTGAAGAACATCCAAATGATTATCATGAGAGGCTGGTTTATCATCATTTGAAGACTTTATTTGAACCTACTCATGATGAACCTGAATGGAAAGGACTCTACAATGGTCTTGTTACAAGCTGGTTTTTATATCGAACTTGTGGAGTTCATGTTTTAACTGTTTCTGGAGAAGTTATTCATATGCTTGTAGAAGGTGATTATCCGCAACTGAATAAGTATCCACCAGTTATTGCTCGATGATGAAGCCTGGTATTATCAAGATGTTGTTACCCTATGATGGTCAAGCTTACAATTTGTTGCTGAAGTATGAGAACATTCTTAAATCTAGTAAGTGTTTGACTACATCTTCCAATTCAGATGTTTTGAGCTTAAAGGAAACTTGAGGATTCTGTTTGAATGTATCAAGTTTAGGGGAGGATTGTTGGGTTTTTGGTTCCTTGAATCAAGAATTATTCTAAGTACTGGAACTACGGACAGAGTTGATATAACCACAGACAGAAGAATGGAACCACGGATGAAGATAAACCGCAGCTAGTAGTATTGTGTAACCACGGATATTGATATGTAACCACTGCTAGTCTTGTATAGTCGGTTTAGTATTTTGTATTAGATTAATATGGAAAAGATATTTATCTTGTAGGTTACGTATTTTATTGTGTAAAGGACTCATTAGCCTATAAAAGGAGGTCCTAGGTTAGATTAGATATACGTATGTTTTATATCTAAGGTCGATACACTTCAAGGTTGTAAAACCCTAATACTGGTTAGAGTATTCGTATTAATAATAATATTGAGGTGTTGAATGTTTATTGTTCTTCTTCTTAAGATTAAGTATTAAATTCCGCATGATACTTAATAAGTTCTTGTTTAAGTCAGTTTCTATATTAGATCGTTTGCTCAATTGGGATCAACACAATATGTTCCATCTTCCATGTTGAGATCGAATTCGGGTTTGATGGGTGGTGGTCAAGGGGGGTCTCAGTCTGGTTTTAATAACCTTGTTTCGCTACGAACACAGTTTAGTAACATGAACATGCTTGGAAATGTGTCTTCGTTACTTCATCAGCCGTATGGTAATAGAGGAGGGCCGAGTTTTGGGATGTCGGGTCCTAGGAGTTCGTTAAGGGGTATGATTGATAGTGGGGCCGATTCTGATCCTTTGTCGAGTATAGGAAATGGGATGGGGTTCAATGTCCCTTCTTCGTCGCTTGGTCCATCGAATATGGTAAATTCAAATGTGGTACAAGGTTTTGAGTGCAATTATGATCCAACATTACTGACCAGACCCTGTTTTTGTTTGGATCAAGTTTTGAAGAGATCAAATTCAAAGGCCTCAAGAGGCTTCAAATTTTAGCACAGGGATGATATATTCCATTCTTTTTTAGGTGGATTCTGATAAAAGCAAACTACTTATGAATATGATTATGTGTTTATTTTAGATCCAAATAACCTATTTTAGAGTTGCTTACTTTAAACAAACAAATGCTTATTTGAATTGGTCACAGAAGAAACAACTCCAAACATTATATATTGATTATGGTTTCTTACAACCTATTCAGTTTGTACTGTTTATACATAACTCTTTATTAATTTTTTTTATATTCTGTGTTTGTGAATAGATGAAAGATAATGGGTATTTTGAGGACCTTATTGAAACGTGGAGAAAGACTCACTCAAGCAGTGGTGTCTTTCAAAACGAGGAAAACGAGAACTTTTATGTAAGTAATCTATTTCTTAAAACGCATAATCATCATGATCAAATTACTTGTTTTTTTAACTTTTTTTTTTGAACTTGCACAGAACCGGATGAAGTCTCTCCAGGAGCAAGTTAGAGCTGGCCTTCACCGCTTCCTTACTAATGAAGAAATCTTGGATGTTGTAACAGAAAGTACTAGCCGTGAGAATCTAGCGGGCAGGGGCAGGAGGTTACCGGGAACAGGCTCTAGTTCTCGCGTTGTCCCAAAATATACGTTTGGAGAAGGCAATATTGTTACAAGGGATCAAGTCACAGAGATATTGAAGCAAGAGGCACGCAATAAAGAATTGTCGAGGAAACGCACTGAGGATGCTGAGTTGCAGTCTAACCAGGCTAATCTGCGGGTTTCAAACGTGGAAGCATTTCTTGGCGTTTATGAACCACTTCAACTCATATACTCAAAATCAAAACCAACCAGGTGTTACTCCAGTTAACATTCCCGCTCCCCAATGGTTTGCTAATACTAATACCAATCTTGTCCCCAATTATGCTCCCAATGCTCCCAATCCCGTCCCTAATTCTGCTACCAATCCCGTCCCTAATTCTGCTCCCTTTACATTACAAAATTCGCTCCCCTCAATCCGGTCCGAGTCGTCTACACACCCGATCCACCGGCTAATGTTTACAAATACTACCGTACAATGAATCCCGGTTGTCGGTAGCGTTCCAACAGAGGACGAATATGTTCAGGATGATAAAGATAATGAAGTTGATCAAAATGGTAATGAAAATGATAATGATCAAAGTGGTGATGAATCTGATGAGTATGACGAGTAGGTATGTGGTGTGTTATTTGTATTGACATTGTTTTGTATTAGCTTAAGTGTTTGTAGTATGAATCGGATGACAAGTAGGTATGTAGTATGGTAGTATATTTTGTGTTGACTTTGTTTAGTAATTGACAAGTATGGTAGATTGTATTTATGTCAAAACGAGGCTTTCGTTTGGTTATTTTGGAATGATTAAATGGACGAACGAAGTTCAATTGTTTTGTTTCATATTTTTTGGTCATTTACAGGTTCAGTTTTGGTAGATTTTTTCTGGAAAAATTCCAGAAAAAAATCTGAAAATTTAGCATTTTTGCTGCTGTTTTTTTTGCTGTCCAGGTGAAATTAGCGACAACAATGTTGTCACTAATATGTGTATCCCACATCGTCGCAATTTAGTTATTTAATGCATTATTTTTCATTTAATAAAAGCTGGGGAAAAATTTCGTGACAAAAATGTCGTCACCAATAACATTATTTAATTTATTATTCTGTAAATAAAAAACAAATTTGTGACGAGAAAATCGTCACCTATCTTATAATTTAATTTATTTTTGTTTTCATTTCTAGATGTTTAAATAGCAAAATATAAAAAACAAAAATGTTGGTGACGAAATTGTTGTCACTAAACTTTTAAAATTTATTTATAAAAAGTAATTTATTTTTATTTTAAAACAAAATATTTTAATTTTGAAAAATATTGGTGAAGACTTTGTTGTCATTAATTCTTAGTGCAAAGTCTTAGGGTTAAAAATAGTGGGCCCCGTATGTAGTCACTAAATATGAAGAAAATATCGTCACCAAATATTTTAGTGACAAAGGTTTTGTGACAAAAAATTGGTGTCGATTTATCGTCACCAAATTCTCTTTGTGACAACATCTATGTAAATTGGTGACTACTTTGTCATCAACAAAGGTCTTTTTAGTTGTAGTGGTGCTTGCAAAAATGAAAGGAAAAACGCTCAAAATGTATGATTTAACCATGGTTTTTATTTGAGGCGTTGGACAGGAGTTTAAAATAGTAATATTTAAGCATGGTTGTTATTTGCAAGAGCTCTTGGGCAAGAAGAAAAGAATATTCGATAAATCTATTAGATAATAGAAAGATAGCGCGGTTAGTTCTTACTCTAATATTGCTTCGTTCGATGATAAGCTTATTGGACAGATAATTTACTTCATCGGCTCACATGTAGATCGATTTTCTTGTGTCTACATTTACAAGTGTTTCATAAATTTGAGGTAATGGTGAATAAAGGTGAATCAAGCTACTAACTTTTTACTTAGAGAGACATGAATCGATTATGCCCATTCTTGGTATGTCTCATTTACTATCTAATTTCATATATATATTTTTTTTTGTATAAATATTGGAATAATCAAGAAAGAGAACGAGTTCTAAATGGGTAAAACATCAACTTTATGGCTCAAACTGTGGTCAAGTGTAAAACGTTACTACTGCAAATACTTATTAAAGTTAGAATGGGCGCAAGGCTTTCAAGATTTAAAGGTCATATTTTATTACACTTATGTGATTTAATGTGTTTGGTCCATTTTATGTTATCTTATATTGCGAGCTAGAGGTTGTTGCTATTTTAATGATTTGTTGTTGGTTCATCTTAAAGTGGTTGTATGCTACCTGGTTAAGAAGAGCCTACTGCCTTTGAAGCAAACCAACTCTATGGGTCAAAGTTACTATGCATATTGGGTTGTAACTGGGTTATACTGTGAAAGAACTGATGTATTTTGTATTGTGCTAATTTTTTTGTAACTTAAGGGTGTGTTTGGATTAGCTTATTATAGGGCTTATTTTTTATTGAATCCAAAATAAAGGTGATGAATTTGTGCATATCTCTAAAAAGATAATTTAATTCTCGTCGCGATAGTATGATTTTTTTGCGTAACGATTAACGGTTTGTGAGATATTTAATTTTTTAAAAAATGATGAAAGTTTATTTATTTTTTTTGTTGATAAAAAAATAAATGGTCAGGATTTGTTCATTAGATCTATGACAAATATTAAATCTATATTATTGAACTTTTCTCTTACTTCTAATGCTACCCACGACCTTGACACAAGTTCATTTTCCACATTAGCGTCACATTAGTTTTCTCTCTCTTTCACTGCCATGTCACTTTTCACTCCCAACCATCTCACATCACTTCATCATTCAACACATTATTTTATTTATTTAAAACTAAAATTTTATTTATTAAATTCATAAAAAACAATACATAAATTAAAAACACAAACGTACGAAACTATATTGCTCGGTAATTGTTGATCAATTCTTGCTTCTCATCACATCTTCCCTAGCAGCCCTTAAGGCGGTTGTGATACGCATACCAGCTTCCGAGATCATTAGCAAAGTATGTAGACCGTAGTTGTTAATTGGATGGTGGAGATGCAACGAATGCACCTTCGTTTCCTCCTCGCTACGGTTACACATCTGGAGGAGATAATGAGTCATGTCACTCGACAAATAGTTAGCCAACGTGACCTCCAGTTTTTGTTCGGTCAATATTCTCCTGGTGGGATAGCATCTTGTACCTCGTTTGGTTCGTTAGCCATAGTGTTTGTGCGAAAATGAATGATAGTTGGTAGACTTTGATAATAAGTTATGTGAAAGAATGAATGATGGTAAAGGGGTATTTATAAGGGAAAATAGTCATTGGAGCCTTTCAAATTCAAAACTTCAAGCTGTTACGAAAACATACAAACTAAAATTGCATTCGTTGATATAAAAATAAAAGTTACAATACGAAATTTAAAATACAATCATCCTAATTGTATTTTTCATGTAGCTAAATAAACTTAGCATTGATTTGTTCTTGTATTTCTCCCGCTTTTCTAAACAGAGCATTATGCATCTCGTAATCTTTCGAAGATTCTTCGTTAAAAAAAGTCTCTACTTGATCGAGCACGGTTTTCTTATGGAATGTCATTGAATTTCTCGTATGTTTTTCTCAGATCATATTTAGCTTCGCATGCTTTGTCAAGTTGCACGGCTAAGTCGATCAATGCTTGCTGAAAAACGGTATTCTCCTCAATTAGTTTCTAAACTAAAGCTATGATTTCATCGATAATATGTGAAAGCGAACAAGCCATATCAGATTTTTGGTAGGGATTACGTATGAAGCTATGTAAAGTTTATGGGATATTTATAGGTAAAATATGGGGTATTTATAGGTAAAATGGGGTAGTGGATTTTTTTTTAAATAATAAAAACGGATTTATTTTCTATGGCCAACACCTCACGTTTTCCCAAAGGTGAACGATTCACCTTTCCTCTTCCTTGTCATCACCTCACGCCACTGACCTAATGATGGCTATCGTGTGAACCTCCTTCCCGATCCTTCACGCTACCAGTGTTAGGGGTAGCCTAAGAGGGAAAAGTATGATGGCTAAAAATATTTAATCATTTGGTCGTCACTAGGTGCCATATCAGATTTTCCACTTTCAACACTCAAAACTCAAAATACCTCTTCACTCACAACGAAACATAACTTAGCTATGTTGGCCCCACCCACCCCGAATTTTATTTTCTTTTCCATTTTTTCAAACAAGCTAAATTTCATTCATTAAAATATAAATACAATACGAAACTAAAAAATAATATAGAAAAAACATACGAAAAAAACGTAACAAAAAATAAAAAACATACGAAACTTGAAAATACAATATTGCCCGGTCAGCTTTGATGATATTTTGCCATTATTTCATCTTGTTTCCTTTTGATGAGAGGGGCTTTGCGTTTTGGAAACCCTTCGGTATCAATCATGAGAAACTCTAATTCCTTACACTCCATTATTGTAGTTCTTTATGTCTCTTCGCCTCGTTCGCGGATGCAGCTTCTGCAACTTTGCGTCTATAATTGGAAGATAACACCTTCATTAAATGCTCCGATTGACTCCCCCGGTGCTCGAAGTCTTCACCAATTTGGCTTTTTTTGGGTCAAGGTTTGCAGGAGAGACGATGCCCCGCATCAAGGCCGAATAGTTTGGCTAGATTAGCATGATCAATTAGCTCCGACGCGTCTCATTTGGGGTATTTTTCAAGACATTCCACGCGTGTACTAGTGTAAACTTTCTCCCATTTGGGGTGTTGTCAATAAAATTGATCTTTACTCGGCTGATATGATCAGCTTCATTTTCCCCGCTTTTACATTGTAAATAGCGTTGAACTTTTGGCAATCGCCGTTAATCCTAGTTCTTTTCCCCGTGATTATATTCTTGGTACGAGGACCAGCTCCGTTGAAATTTTCCGTAATCACCAATGGGGTTTGTATCAGTCTAACATGGTATCGAAGCGGGTCTGATCTTTAGACATAGGATGCTAAGTTGAGCCGCCTCTCTATGCCAGCCCGTCAAACCCAAGTCACAAAACCTTGCACAAAAGCACAAATCCATTATTCTGGAAATACAGCTGCTGCCCCAAAAGTCAGGAAAGTAACCAACCAACTTTACAACGTAAAGGTTGAGTTTGATATTCATAGTTGTCCCGCATTTGGAACAACTACAATAATAGACACGGGAGCATCAACATGTTGCATAAACTAGAAGGTTATCCCAGAAGAAGCACTTGAGCCCTTAACTTAAATTGTTTTCTTTAATGGCTAAAATTCAAGACAAGAAGCTACCCACATATTGAAATCAGGCTCTTTCCTTATTGAAGGAAATAAATTCAAGACACCTCTCATATATTCATTTGATATGCATGAAAGCAATGGTATCGAGATGCTGATAGGAGCCAAATTCATAAGAGCCATGAAGGAAGGAATTTGTATAGAAGGTAATGAGATAACCATTTATAAAAAGGTTACCAAGATCAAGACTTCATACCAAACTGAAATTGCTAAAATGGCCATTACTAAGACTGAAGTCAGTGAAGAAGAATTCTTGGAAATAAATGAATCTATTTATTTCAACTAAGAAGGAAGCGGAGTATTCCTGGAACAATTCAAACCTGTTATAGACAGGTTGAAGCTGCAAGGATACATCGGAGAAGAACCTCTGAAGCATTGGAAGAAGAATGGGAAACTTTCTAAACTGGATATCATTAATCCAGATATTACAACTGAAGATCGACCATTAAAGCATGTAACACAAGCAATGGAAGACTCATTTAAAAATCATGTTGTTAGTCTTCTCAAAACTGGTGTCATTCGTCCAAGCAAAAGCAGGCATATAACAATGGCAATGATCGTAAATTCAGGAACAACAATTGATCCTATAACGGGAAATGAAATCAAAGGAAAAGAAAGGATGGTTTTCAGTTACAAATCCTTGAATGATAACACATACAAAGATCAATATTCCCTTCCAGGCATAAAGACGATCATCAAGAGAATAGTAGGTGCAAAGATATTCTCTAAATTCGATCTTAAATCAGGATTCCATCAAGTTGCCATGGATGAAAAATCAATCCCATGGACAACGTTCATGGACATCGTTCTTATTATTTAGTCACGATAACAATAACAATAACAATAACAATAACAATAACAATAACAATGACAATAATACTACTACTTAATAATAATAATAATAATTGTGGGCGATTTTTGGAGATCGCCGTCTCCTTGAACCCGTCTTCTCCATGAGATTGGCTTGATCTCACTGGGGTCTCATCACCCTTATATCAACATCCTCGGTTGATTCTTGGGTTGTATCCGGTTTTGTTTTTAGTTTTCTTTGTGTTTTACATCATCCTCTCATTCCCTTTCATCACTATTATGGATATCCATATCTGATGTGTGTGTTCCTGTCTTGAAAGGATTCTTGTTCAATCTTGCTTCGCATTCATCCGGTGGATTTCGTTTTTGTTTGTTGTGAAAGTGAGTGTTCGTATGGGGCATGATGTATGCGGTTTGACAGGGATTATTTCTTGCATGGTTTGTATGTGGTTTGCTCCTGTGGCCCCAAAGAATCTTACCGGGGTTGCGTTTTGACATAGCTTTTGTCTTGGGCTCCATGTTCATTTGTTCATATTTTTTTTTTGCTAGGATGCATCATGCGATTTGGCTTATATACATGCGTTTTGTGGTACTCAAGAAGATTTCCTGCGTTTTGGTTTTTATTGGTAGGGCCCAACATGTGTTTTGATACATGGTAGTAGGATTTGTTCATGGTAGTAGGACCGCATGCAAACATGTGCTTTGTTTTAATTTAGTTTAGGATTGTTTTTATTTGCGTTTTGAACCAAAAAAAAAAGGATTCAATCAATTTGCGGTTTGGCTTGTTTTTCATGGCTAGTCGCGAGGTATCTCGGATTTCTTGTCCGTTTCAAGGTTGTGAAGGGTGCAGTGGGGGAAATGGTAAAGGGCTCACTAAGAAATATTTTATTGACCATTTGAATACGCGTCATTTTAAAACGGATGTTTTAAAAGCTTCATACAAGGTTCGGGTTGCAAAGGATTTTTCCTTATTCTCCGCTCTTGACCATGCACTTCATGCGGCGGGTGTTTGGCTTTGTGGAGTGTGTTTTTGCACCCACACTTTTAGTAAAAATTGTAAACATGCCGACGGGGAAGTGGTTCTAGCACCTAGTTTTCATGAAGTTGCGATCTATGGCATCACTGCGCCTCCCATACCAGTTTTAGATGCAATGAATGGCGCTATTGTTGCATCGGCTATTACAGCTGGTGATATTGGAGGAGGGGTCGATCTTTTGGTAACTTCGCAGGAGGGTGGGACGGTTTTCTTTAACATCAACTTACTAGGTCGGGTTTTCTTGAAGAAGTTACGTACGGTTAAATGCATCCCCCCTAGGCTACGTCTCGGGTTCGCTAAGATTTTTCGTAATGCACTAGACAAGGTCCTTGCATGCCCGGGGGATTTATCGGTATGGGTCAACTCCTCATCCTGCCATGTTGTGTATTGACCACTTTCATGCCAGCTAACAGAGCCCAACGACGTTCTGGAGAGCAATAACGGTGCCAACTTGAATGTATCTCTCGGGCTATTCTCTGATAGAAGGATCCTGCAGACAGGATTGCATTGGTAATGGAACGATTATTTGGGGTCACTGATAAAGTTTTAAAATGTACTTTTTTGAGGGGTCGTTTAAGCCCTTATTTGATCACTTTTGTATCCGTTATTACTTAATATCGTTCCTTTTTACTTTTTAGGTCTCTTGAAGGCAAATTGCTGGAATGACACTTATTCGGACGAAAAGGCGCGAATATACGAAGAAAATGGCCAAAAGTCAAGAATCGAGACACTCAAGCTGCTGAATTACAAGGGGACGGCGTCAGGTTATATTTGCGACGCCGTCGGAACAAGTTTTGTGACGATACAGTAGCCAAATTGCTTATTTTTAAGTGACGGCATCAGGTTTTAAAAGAGTAGGACGTCGCAGCTCAGACGGCCTAGATTTAATCCAGACGGCGTCAGAGACTCAAGGCGACGGCGTCACGGACATAAGGTGACGCCGTCACAATGATAACGTTGCCAAGACAAAACCCTAATAACAGCGACCCGACGGCGTCACAAATTAAAGGGTGACGCCGTCGCAGTTGTAATATTAAATATAGAATCAGAATTTTTCAGTTTTCAGTGTGTAGTTTTGTGAAGTAAAAACCTAAATCGAACCAAGGCTGTCTTGTACAGTATTTTAGAGTTCCATACCCTATCTTACATCAAGATAAGTGTTTTACTTCATTAATTTAATTATGTCTTCAATTGATTATGTGTATGCTTTCATGTTCCCCATGTCCTGCTAATTTATTTATGTGTTTGCTTAGGTAATATGAAACTTAGTTATTGAATATTGATAGGTTGTCTCTTATCTTAATTGTAATTGACCTAGTATTGCGATAGGTCATTCACTGTGTTATTAATGATTGATTAAATCTTTATGGAACCTTAGTTTATAATCACCTAGAGTAATTGTAGGCTAAACACCCAAAGAATACCTTAGTGTTAAGTTTATGAATCCTAGCGATTTTGTAGCCTTAAACCTTTGGTAACTTCAAAGAGATAGGGATAAACGCATACTCTACAACCTTAGAGACATAACGCGATTAGGAATAAGGACGTGACAATTCAACCATCAATAGGAGATAACTAGGGAGTAATAAAACCTAAGCAAATACATTTTTAATCATCATACGAGCACACAACAAATAGACGTAGACTACATACACCTTAGTTTAGATAATTAGATAGTAGAAGTAATCGGTAGAAATACCAACCCCCAAATCCAAACCACGAGTTTCGTACCTTTCAATTTCCTAAAAAAATATAAAAAGATAAAAAAATAATCTTCCTCAACCCCAACCTTAGCGTAGTAACTTCTCACTAGCATTCCTATTCCCCTAGAGAACGATATCAATTCCCGTGGCTTACCCTAATACTACACTACAACGATTAGGTTCACTGCCTATGGTGTTGAAAAATTTGCTCGACGAAAAGGAAGTTCCTTTGACCCCGAACGCGCTGTGTAAGCGTATCAGTCACTTCATCCCCTAGTGGGATGGCAAAACCCAAAGATCTTGATGCAGCTAACCTGGTTCAATGTAAGCGTAAACTAGGGGACGGACACTTTACCAATGCCAATAAAGTGCTTACGTCCTCTGGTGTCACCCCCTCTACATCTGACACCCTGCATGGGCTAGAGGCCAAACATCCTGATGCGCTCTTCCATCCTGCTTTTAATATTTATAAAACTTAGATAACTTAGGATAGACACATACTAACGGGTAGAGAACCCGATCATATGTAGTAAAGCCTTAGGTAAATCCGAGTGTCGTCCCAAGAGAGTTGTGACCTTGAAAGAACTAAGATGATTAGAAATTGTGGAAAACTAGAAGGGGGGGTGATGAGTGTGTAAATACTCATCATTTTTGGTCAAATCTGAACTGCAAAACGTTTAAAAATGCTCAGAAATGCATCAAAATACTGAAAATATCTCAAAATTGCATTTTATATGTTTCAGATGCAAAATGTTTAAAATCAGATGAAATATGAGCTAAGTTTGCGAATTGGCGTTTCATTCCCCCAAGTTTCAAAAGTTGTCGAAATAGTCCCGAGCACTTAATTTCAAAGAAAAATCACCAAAGGTCCTTTTAAAATCATAAGTTGTCAAAATTAGTCCTTTGGTGAAAAATATCAAAAGTTTTGAGAAATTTCAAATTTGGTCCTTCAAGTTTAAAAATTGGCAAAAATGGTCCTTGGAAATTTGAAAATGTCAAGTTTGGTCCTTGTACTATTGGAGCTTGTCACTTTTGGTCCCTTGGAGCACTTTGACAAAATGGCAGCAGTGGTCCTTGCATTTTTAGAATTTACACAACAAGTCCTTTGAATTAATACCCTTTCAACCCTTGGTCTTGTCAAAACCTAATTGGACCCCCTGCCATAACCCATTGTGATCCCCTGTCAATAACAATTTGGACCCCCTTCAATATATTAAACCTCAGTCAAATATCTGGTCAACACCCCCTACGCGCCTTTTTCTTCTTCCCCAACAACTAAGCCTGCAACACTTCACCTCCCATTCCCCCAGCTCATCCTCCACTCCCCTTATCCCTCCACCTCCACCAAACTCCAAATTGCATTTAATGCACCCCTCTCCAACTCACTCAACCCACACTGCTAAAAACACATTTTGGCGCCAAAATCTGATCCAATGGCCAAAATGCTCTCATGTCATCCAATGGTCCTGAATTATGATGGGATTAGCTCAGATTGGAAAGAGAAGAAGTTTGGTGTATAAAAGGAAGCAGAAGAATGAGAGTTGAAGTAGTCTTTAGTTTTGTAAAATTACTTTTATGTCGTTTTAATCTCAATGCTTTAAATTAAGTCTTAAATTGTTAGCTTTTGTTTCTATGTACTAAAACATTAAGTTGTTTATCAATATAATCTCATTTTAAGTATTAATTCAAGGTTTTAATATCATCTCATGTTTTCAAGTTCACTGTTGAAAAATTCAGTTTCAATGTCTTAGAACTAATGCTCCTAGTAGCTCTATCTTATTCCAAATAAGCTTGTTTAAGCTTATTATAGCTTTTTATAAGCTTACATTCAAGTTTCAAGCAACTTTGGATTTTGGTCAATGAAAGTCAAACTGGGGCAAAATGGAGATAGAATTGGATATGGGTTGAAGCAGAGCTGGATTTGGGTTGATATTGAGCTAGGTGATGGTTTAGATTAGGTTAGTGGTTACTGTGTTCATTGGTTAACTGATTTTCAAGCCATTGTGGCTAGGACCAGTTGTAAGTGATTTTCAAGTTTAATTGCATAATCTGTAGTTGCAGTCATAAATAGTTTTAATCTGTTTATTAAGTTGTATTTAGGTTAGTTAAATTCAGTTTGATCAATAACATTAGCTAGTTAAGTAGTTGGTTTCATTTAAAGTTCAAATCAGTTATTAAAAGGGTGTTTGGATTGTGCAGCAAACCTGTGTTTGAGGCTAGTTCAGTGGTTAAGACTTGTAGTTCTAGGCTTGTTTAGCTCATATATACTCAATACTGTCATCATATTGCACCTGCAAAAGCTCAAAGTCAAAATCTCAGTCAACTGCCTTAATTAGCTTAACTGTTAGGATTTTTAAAAAGCAAAAACTTGTTTTGTGCTTAGATATCATAGAAATAGATTGCATTAGTCTCATTCCATCTTAAAACATCATATTCAGTTGGTAAATCAAGATCTAAGTTCAAATAAGTCAACTTTTTCATAACTGTTAAAAAGTCAAAAGTGTAAAGAACCTGTTTTCACCCAACTGAGTTGATTTTTCATTGATTCATTCTTGGGTCAAACTAAGTGAAATTGTGGGTTCATAAACTTCAGCTGGTCTAATTTCTTATTACCATTTTTGTAGATTTTTACAAATTTTTTATAACCTCCAAATGAGCTTGTCAAATGGGTCTTACTTCCCTTGTGCACAAGCTCAGTATTAACTGAGTGTGCACAGGTTTTGTGCAGGGCTTGCACAGAGCTCATAAGAGCTTATCTAGGTCTGTTTTTTGGTTTATAAGTAGTCACCCAGGTCTAGCTTAGGATCCAACTTTTGGTTTTCATTTTCAGCTTATTAGGTAGATTGTGCTTAAGTCCAAAGTAGTGGCCTAAAACCTGTTTTAAGCACATAAGCTCAATTCATCAAATCTGTGCAAGTTGCATTTTAGAGATTAAAGCTAGTTGATACTTGTTGCATTTTGGTACTTTTAGCATTTTAAAGCTTCTGTGATAGATTGGTGCTCAGTTTGTAGCTTTTGGCTTATCTTAAGTGCTTATTTATAAGCATTCTCCATTGCAGTTGCATTTTCTTGCACACAACCCCCTGTTTTTATATTTTTCCTAGATTCTTAATATTATTTTAGACTTATCTTGAATTTTTCAGATTTTTTTAGGTCAGTTTGGTATTTTTCTTCATTTTAATCAGTTTTTAAGTCTTTTTAATTAGCATTTAATACAAATAAATCAGAAAAGTTTCAAAAAAATAATTTTTCATTTTTCTTAGGTTAAGATAAATATAAAAAGTCAAAAAAATATTTTTCCAGATTTTTCTTAGTTATATTTGTATTTTTAAGCAATTTAAGTAGTTTTAAATAGTTTTTTATTCCAAGAAAATACAAAAATAATCAGAAAAATACAAAAATAATTTTGAAAATTTTCTTTTGATATTTTAGATTTTTCTAAGTCATAGTTTCATTTTTTTAGCTTTATTTCATATTTTCTTGTATTTTAGGTTATTATTAAATAGTTAAAAATAGTTTTTAATTAATAATAATTAGATAAATAGTTTTTAAAATAATTTTCTTTTTCTATAAATTTTCTTTTATCATTAGGTTTGTAAAAATATCATTTTCATATTTTTAGGATTAATACTGCTTCAGTTTCATATTTTCATTTGTACGTTACGTAGTTTTAAATTAAGTTTTATAAAAGAAAAATAAAAAATCATCATTTTGCAAATAGTGATAGCGTTTATTTAATATATTTTATCTTTTTAATTTTCTTTAATTTTCATTTAAGCCTTTGTAATTTATAAGACTTTTTCTTTAGTTATAATAAATCACAACTCTTTTCCGTTCAAATCTCTCGATCACTATTCGTTTGGTGATTCATCGCATAGCTCGCTGGGACATAACGACCCGGGGAAACCCTATACTCCCTTGATCTTCATTGCATTTGGTTCCAGACTGTTTTAAGTTTGTTACGGTTGGCCATTCACAAGTGGCCAGCTTGTGTGATAAAACTTGACCGTCTAGGATCGAATCAAATTTTTGGCGCCGCTGCCGGGGAGCTGTGCTGATTATCTTCCGTTTAGCAGATTAGTGATTTGAATATTCACTCTTTGTTCATACCATCCATCCATCTATATCTATATATATCCATATTTTCTTATAAAAAATCCAAAAATCCAAAAACATCTCAAAACCTAAAAAACACAAAAATATTTTTCTTTTGTTTCTCTATATATGTATAACCATAAAATTCAAAAATAATCTTCTTTCCCCATTTTCATAATTCCTTTCCTTGGCTCTGAGATTCCTTAGAGTTAACTCTAGTGCATGCGCACTCGTTCTTCTAGATCATTGAGTCCTTTGCGTGATCTAGCAGAAATTCCTAGAAGACGTTCTCGTAGACGTGCTGCCCAAATAGTCGAACCCGAGATTCGTACTATTTCAAACAACAATATGGCAGACGAACGTACTATGGCGGAAATGCTCCAAGCACCCACCGAGGGTTATGGAGATGCCATCATTCTACCAGAATCAATTCTGATCACTTTGAATTGAAGACACATTTGATCCAACTTGTGTCTACAAATCAATTCCACGGGTTTGATCGAGAAGACCCGTATGCACACATCCGTTGGTTTAACAAGTTGACTTCAACTATCAATTTCAAGGATGTGCCACAAAAAGTAATCAAGTTGATGCTTTTTCCATTCTCACTTGAGGGGACAGCCCGGATTTGGCTGGAAAAAGAACCCCCTCGATCTATCGAAACTTGGGAGGATCTTGTTCAAAAGTTTGTCAATTACTTCTTTCCTCCATCAAAGACGACTAATCTTAAAAATGAAATTTCCGGATTTCGTCAAAATTTCGATGAAAACTTTGGAGAGGCATGGGAGAGATTCAAAGATCTCCTCAGGAAATGCCCCCATCATGAATTCACGGAGCTTCAACAAGTCAATATTTTTTACAATGGGTTGAACGGTAACGATCAAGATTCTTTGAACGCAGCCGCAGGCGGCAATATCTTGAATCGTAAACCTAAAGATGTGATTGAGATTTGCGAGCAAAAATCAAAAGTTCCTATTTCTCGCAACAAAGTCAATACTCCAAACACTCCTGCTTCTTCATCTAATAACTCTTCTGAGTTAGCCGCTCCGATAGCCGCTCTAACGGATATCATCCGTTGTATGATGAAAGACGTAAAGGAAATTAAAAGCGAAATGCATAAGCCAGAACCAATCAAAGCCGTAAACAAGGTGTGTGAAACTTGTAGTGGTCCACACGCGTATTATGATTGTCAAGCAACCGATGCTTCTTTTTACCAAGCTCCCGTAGCTTCGGTAAACCACAATCAATACCGACCACAGGCTGATCCTCACTACCGTGCACCTAGCGGTATGACACCACCTGGTTTCCCTCCTGTGCAAAACCATGGCAGTCAAAATCGCTTTGTTCCGAATCAAGGACAAAATTTCAATAACTCTCAAAATTTCAATCAAAACCGGAACAATTTCAACCAACCATATCAAGCTCCAAATCATCAAAGTTATCAACAACCTTCTCAAGCTCCCATGCCAAATGACTTCATGAAAATTACTGAGTCAAGCATACGTTCAATGCAAACTCAGATCAATAACATGAGAGTTGAGCTTAAAAAGGAAATTGATACCACAATGTCTCGGCAGACAAATGAGTTAAAGAATATGATGAGCAGTTTCATGAACATGAATATGAACAAAGCTTCATAATCTTCGGAGGACTCCCAAGCAATACAATTCCCAATCCAAATGCCGAGTTGAAAGCCATCACCACTCGTAGTGGTAAGACGCACAATGGACCTTCGACTCCAATGCCCCCTCCTCCTGTAGCAATGAGTCGAGTTACCAAGGATACAACGGACAAGGTGCAATTCTCAAGCCCACGAAGTACGCGACACGCCCCACCTTCGGTAGTCCAAGCTTTAAGTCCGGAACCCGGTTCGAAGACAAATTCTGAGCCAGAAAACACTTCCATCCCGGCTCAAAAGTCTAGTCAGCTTCCTTACCCATCAAGAATGAATGATGAGAAGCTCAAAGACAAAAACAAAGAGCAAATGGAAAAAATTTTCCAAATCTTCAATGAGCTACACTTTGATATAAGCTTCGTTGATGCTCTCGTTCTAATGCCTAAATTTTCATCTACGCTTAAAGGCTTACTGACCAACAAAGATAAGCTATCTGAGATGGCTAAAACCCTTCTCAATGAGCAATGCTCAGCGGTCCTTCTCAAGAAGCTTCCCAAAAAGCTTGAAGACCCTGGCGATTTTTAATCCGTGTGATTTCTTGGGGATGGTTCAATGCTCCGCCTTGGCCGATCTTGGCGCTAGCATTAACCTCATGCCACTCTCGGTATGGAAGAAACTGTCTCTTCCTAAACTTTCACCCACTTGTATGACACTCGAGCTAGCGGACCGTACCATAACTCATCCACTTGGGATAGCCGAGGATGTCGTGATGAAAGTGGGAAAGTTTCACTTTCCTACTGAATTTGTTGTAGTAGACTTTGATGCAGATCCTAGAGTTCCCCTCATCTTAGGGAGAGCTTTCTTGAGAACGAGTCGTGCTCGATTGATGTGTTTGTGAAGAGTTGACCATACGGGTTGACAACGAAGAACTCACGCTGAATATCAACCAGAACTCCAAACCTCTATCCAAACAGAGTGTTGCCACAATTGATCAAAAATCTGAAGATTCAATGCAACACTCTCAAATTTCACTTAAGAGGAGTCACCAAAACGTCTGAGTTAAAAGCTTTGAAAATCACCCCTGGTTCAAACAAATGGTTTGAAAGCTGTACCCGGGAAGTCAAGAGTGTTCTTGATGATGATGATGATCTAGAATCGGAGACTTCATCGGAAGTGGTGGAAATTGCTAGCTCTAAGAGTACACCACTTGTCGCACCTCCGAATCGCTTTGTCGATCGAGTTTGTTAACTCTGTGGATGAAACCAAACTCTCTTCAGTTTCATCCGAATTGGATGATGATGTTTGTGATCCAATGGGAGACATCTTTCCCATTGATGAATTGCTCAAAAATGATCCATCATCTTCTAGTCTTATTATTCCCGACTCTTCCATCCCTTCTCTCACTCCTGATGAGGAAGACGACAACTTTTGGAATGAAGTCGATGCCTTTCTTAGTGATGAGTCAATTCCAACAGGAATTGATAATACTTACTTTGATCCGGAGGGAGACATCCTTTTTCTGGAAAATCTGTTGATTGAAGAACCGTTTCCCACCCTCCCTCCCGGATATCTTATTGACAATCACCATATAAGCTTCAAGTTTAAGCTTAAAAACGTCAAAACTGGTGATTTGCTTCTCTCTGATGAGGAATGGACTTGCATTCTCATGTACGTCTTTATTCCATTCTTCACAGATGGTGTGGTTGATCTTTCCCTTTTCTCTTTCGGGAATGAGGACACCATCTTTGATCCCGGTATCATCCTTTATAGTTTCTACTATTAACAATACCGCGGTTATATCTCGTCGGTGTGGAACTTTCTGATGTTCATATATTTATTAACATTGTGAACGAAAGTCCGATCGAGATTGGTTTTCCACGTTACTTTCCCCATGAACAAATGAATACGGGGTCGAGTCAAGCTAGCGACTCGGGAATCAAAAACAGTAGCATGCCATATGGGTTTTCACCCATATTTCTGACTTCTTTCTATCTTTCTACCACCCTAGTGTGGGGGGGTTGCCCCACATGTTGTATAAAAGTTCTTCTCAAAAAAAAAAAAAATCTTTCTAAATAATGGCCGTAGTATTTCCCTTTTACGTTTCGGTTTGGCATAACAGCGGTGCTTTGAATATTGAGGGCAATATTCATTTCTAAGTGTGGTGGGGAATTCTCACGAATTTTATCATGTAATTATACCACCCAATTCCCCCAGTTTTGGCCAAAATTTTTTTTTGGAGTAAGCGTTTGCACTTACTCAATTTTATGGTTATCAGTCCGCCATGTCTAAAAAACAAAAGGATTGGCTAATCCAGGAGCAAACGGCTCTAGGTAAAGATATCTCAAATCCGTTGACGGCTTGCAATTTGCCCAAAATTGTATGGTATTCAGCTCACCATATCTTTAATTAGGGAAGAGTTGGCTAGCCCGCAAGTTTATGGCTTGTGGTAAAGGCAGTGGAAAAACCATAATTGGTAATCAGCTCACCAAAGATAATATTGATAATTTATCTAAGAGTTGGCTAGTCCAGAGCAAACGGCTTCCGGTAAAGACAAATCAAATCCGTTGGAAGCTGGTGGTTTGCTCAAAATCACATGGTTATCGGTGTACCATGGTTCTTACTTGAACTGAAACATTTGGCTACTCCAGCAGTAATGGCTTTTGGTAAAGAGATTCAAATCCATTAAGTTTTCTCAAAAGATTGCTAGGGACTAGCAATAGTTTAGTGTGGGGTATTGATGAGTGTGTAAATACTCATCATTTTTGGTCAAATCTGAATCAAAAGCGTTTAAAATGATCGAAATGCATCAAAATATGAAAATATCTCAAAATTGCATTTTATATGTTTCAGATGCAAAATGTTTAAAATCGGATGAAAAATGAGCTAAGTTTGCGAATTGGCGTTTCACCCCCAAGTTTCAAAAGTTGTCAGAAATAGTCCCTGAGCACTTAATTTCAAAATAAAAATCACCAAAGGTCCTTTTAAAATCATAAGTTGTCAAAATTAGTCCTTTGGTGAAAAATATCAAAAGTTTTGAGAAATTTCAAATTTGGTCCTTCAAGTTTAAAAATTGGCAAAAATGGTCCTTGGAAATTTGAAAATGTCAAGTTTGGTCCTTGTACTATTGGAGCTTGTCACTTTTGGTCCCTTGGAGCACTTTGACAAAATGGCAGCAGTGGTCCTTGCATTTTCTGAATTTACACAACAAGTCCTTTGTATTAATACCCTTTCAACCCTTGGTCTTGTCAAAACCTAATTGGACCCCCTGCCATAACCCATTGTGATCCCCTGTCAATAACAATTTGGACCCCCTTCAATATATTAAACCTCAGTCAAATATCTGGTCAACACCCCTACGCCTTTTTCTTCTTCCCAACAACTAAGCCTGCAACACTTCACCTCCCATTCCCCCAGCTCATCCTCCACTCCCCTTATCCCTCCACCTCCACCAAACTCCAAATTGCATTTAATGCACCCCTCTCCAACTCACTCAACCCACACTGCTAAAAACACATTTTGGCGCCAAAATCTGATCCAATGGCCAAAATGCTCTCATGTCATCCAATGGTCCTGAATTATGATGGGATTAGCTCAGATTGGAGAGAGAAGAAGTTTGGTGTATAAAAGGAAGCAGAAGAATGAGAGTTGAAGTAGTCTTTAGTTTTGTAAAATTACTTTTATGTCGTTTTAATCTCAATGCTTTAAATTAAGTCTTAAATTGTTAGCTTTTGTTTCTATGTACTAAAACATTAAGTTGTTTATCAATATAATCTCATTTTAAGTATTAATTCAAGGTTTTAATATCATCTCATGTTTTCAAGTTCATGTTGAAAAATTAGGTTTCAATGTCTTAGAACTAATGCTCCTAGTAGCTCTATCTTATTCCAAATAAGCTTGTTTAAGCTTATTATAGCTTTTTATAAGCTTACATTCAAGTTTCAAGCAACTTTGGATTTTGGTCAATGAAAGTCAAACTGGGGCAAAATGGAGATAGAATTGGATATGGGTTGAAGCAGAGTTTGGATTTAGGTTGATATTGAGCTAGGTGATGGTTTAGATTAGGTTAGTGGTTACTGTGTTCATTGGTTGACTGATTTTCAAGCCATTGTGGCTAGGACCAGTTGTAAGTGATTTTCAAGTTTAATTGCATAATCTGTAGTTGCAGTCATAAATAGTTTTAATCTGTTTATTAAGTTGTATTTAGGTTAGTTAAATTCAGTTTGATCAATAACATTAGCTAGTTAAGTAGTTGGTTTCATTTAAAGTTCAAATCAGTTATTAAAAGGGTGTTTGGATTGTGCAGCAAACCTGTGTTTGAGGCTAGTTCAGTGGTTAAGACTTGTAGTTCTAGGCTTGTTTAGCTCATATATACTCAATACTGTCATCATATTGCACCTGCAAAAGCTCAAAGTCAAAATCTCAGTCAACTGCCTTAATTAGCTTAACTGTTAGGATTTTTAAAAAGCAAAAACTTGTTTTGTGCTTAGATATCATAGAAATAGATTGCATTAGTCTCATTCCATCTTAAAACATCATATTCAGTTGGTAAATCAAGTTCTAAGTTCAAATAAGTCAACTTTTTCATAACTGTTAAAAAGTCAAAAGTGTAAAGAACCTGTTTTCACCCAACTGAGTTGATTTTTCATTGATTCATTCTTGGGTCAAACTAAGTGAAATTGTGGGTTCAAAAACTGCAGCTGGTCTAATTTCTTATTACCATTTTTTTAGATTTTTACAAATTTTTTATAACCTCCAAATGAGCTTGTCAAATGGGTCTTACTTCCCCTGTGCACAAGCTCAGTATTAACTGAGTGTGCACAGGTTTTGTGCAGGGCTTGCACAGAGCTCATAAGAGCTTATCTAGGTCTGTTTTTTGGTTTATAAGTAGTCACCCAGGTCTAGCTTAGGATCCAATTTTTGGTTTTCATTTTCAGCTTATTAGGTAGATTGTGCTTAAGTCCAAAGTAGTGGCCTAAAACCTGTTTTAAGCACATAAGCTCAATTCATCAAATCTGTGCAAGTTGCATTTTAGAGGTTAAAGCTAGTTGATACTTGTTGCATTTTGGTACTTTTAGCATTTTAAAGCTTCTGTGATAGATTGGTGCTCAGTTTGTAGCTTTTGGCTTATCTTAAGTGCTTATTTATAAGCATTCTCCATTGCAGTTGCATTTTCTTGCACACAACCCCCTGTTTTTATATTTTTCCTAGATTCTTAATATTATTTTAGACTTATCTTGAATTTTTCAGATTTTTCTAGGTCAGTTTGGTATTTTTCTTCATTTTAATCAGTTTTTAAGTCTTTTTAATTAGCATTTAATACAAATAAATCAGAAAAGTTTCAAAAAAATAATTTTTCATTTTTCTTAGGTTAAGATAAATATAAAAAGTCAAAAAAATATTTTTCCAGAATTTTCTTAGTTAAATTTGTATTTTTAAGCAATTTAAGTAGTTTTAAATAGTTTTTAATTCCTAGAAAATACAAAAATAATCAGAAAAATACAAAAATAGTTTTGAAAATTCTCTTTTGATATTTTAGATTTTTCTAAGTCATAGTTTCATTTTTTTAGCTTTATTTCATATTTTCTTGTATTTTAGGTTATTATTAAATAGTTAAAAATAGTTTTTAATTAATAATAATTAGATAAATAGTTTTTAAAATAATTTTCTTTTTCTATAAATTTTCTTTTATCATTAGGTTTGTAAAAATATCATTTTCATATTTTTAGGATTAATACTGCTTCAGTTTCATATTTTCATTTGTACGTTACGTAGTTTTAAATTAAGTTTTATAAAAGAAAAATAAAAAATCATCATTTTGCAAATAGTGATAGCGTTTATTTAATATATTTTATCTTTTTAATTTTCTTTAATTTGCATTTAAGCCTTTGTAATTTATAAGACTTTTTCTTTAGTTATAATAAATCACAACTCTTTTCCGTTCAAATCTCTCGATCACTATTCGTTTGGTGATTCATCGCATAGCTCGCTTGGACATAACGACCCGGGGAAACCCTATACTCCTCTGATCTTCATTGCATTTGGTTCCAGACTGTTTTAAGTTTGTTACGGTTGGCCATTCACAAGTGGCCAGCTTGTGTGATAAAACTTGACCGTCTGGGATCGAATCAGGGGGTTGAATAGTTTTACCAATTAAAACTTCCTTTTTAATATTTAGATCGACTTATGTCAATCTATTTGATTGTTTATGTTGGACGTTGATAGATAGATATATAAACGTGTAATGAAAGATAAAGAGTAAGAAGCACATCACCACGACACAAGTATTTATAGTGGTTCAGCTTCAAGGACACCTTCCTTGCCCTACTCCACTCCCCGAGTCACCTACTTGAGAGTTCGTAAACACTACACCAACTCCTTATGGCGGAGAAGCCTTCACAACGTCGCTTAACCTTTTTCCGGTACAAAGCTAAATACCGAGTTCTTTCACACCAAGGCGAACCACACCTAACACAACGTCGCCTACCCTTTATACGGTGCTAGGCTAACCACCGAGTTCTTTCACACCTTAGGAGAACTAATCCTTCACAACGTCGCCTACCCTTTATTAGGTACTAGGCTAAGTACCTAGTTCTTTCACACCTTAGGTGAACTACACCTTCATGACACGACACCTAATCTCAAGGAGATCTACTTCTTGTTACAACACCATCAAGGATTTCACAATCCTTATATATAAACAAATACATATATGTATAACGATGCACCTCATCGATTATACGACTTAGGCATTCTTCCCAAATGCTACTTGATTTGATTCTTTGGCATCCTTCACTAATGCCTTTGACACAACGCTTGGCACCCTTCACTAATGCCTTCGTCTTGACACCTTTAGCATCCTTTACTAATGCCTTTGACACAACGCTTGGCACCCTTCACTAATGCCTTCGTCTTGACACCTTTAGCATCCTTCACTAATGCTTTGACACGGATGATGAGCACCTTTCACTAATGCTTTCATCTTGACACTTTCGGCATTCTTTACTAATGCCTTCAACCCAACATCTATGGAGGAAGGAAGAAATATCAATAAGAGAACCTTAGTAGTCTTGATGATGACGAAGCATGGCAACTTATGGACTTTGAGCTTGCACGTCTTCAAGAGGTGGTGATCTTTCCTTTAGGAGGAACCTAGTAGATCACACTAAAACAAAAGACAAACTACATAGATCACTTAGATCTGAGGTTAGAGGGTTAGAATACTTTGGGAAAGTATATATGAAAAGCACACATAGAGATGAAGAAATGGCTCTCTATTTATAGAGGAAATTCTCTTCTATTTCCCCGGATCCCACGGATCCCTACCACAAGGGATCCGGCTACCACAAAGCTAGGGATCCGTGGTCCGCTCCTCTTTGCCCATGGGTATTTTTGGTTAAGGGTCATGGGTCATGGGTTATGGGTTGATCCATGGTTTTCTTTCTAGATACAATGAACTTGGTTAAGTGGTATATATAAAACCATGGGTTATGGGTCAAAACCATTTGCTAGTATTTACCCATTTAGTATATACTTGTATTTACCCAATTAAGCATACACTTAGTTTTTACCCATTTTAGTATACTTAGTTTAAGTATATGTTTAACCCAATATGTAAACACTAGTTGTTGTACATATGTATCTAAATCATAAAATCACTTATACTTGTTTTAGTGTTTTATGTGAAAGCGTAAGTGTGTTTAGAAAACTATTAACTCAAACTATTTACGTACTTTATTTGTTTCGTTAAAATGATTTTATATTTGTTATCGACAAAACATTAGAAGATTGTAAAATAAAAATAAACGTTTTCACGGCTTATTTGTATTAACAGAAATGATATTGATATGACAAAGTTGTAATAATCATTCTATATGATATAACCTACTTACACAGACACCAGAAATTTAGGAAAAAGAGATAGATAAACGAAGCTTAATAAAGAATACAAATATGAATTGATTCCCGATATCAAGATTCAATATAGTGGTTAATTATCACCAGACTCCTTTGGTCGATTCGTCAACAACTCCACCACTAGAGCTAAGGTTAAGACAACTTTTAGAAAGCAATGTTGGGTTGAAGTGTTTATAAGGCTTAGGGGGTGGTGTCATTACTAACGCGTCACGGCGAAGTGGAAAAAATCAATGATACGTGACCAAATCCATGGCCAAGACATCAGGATTGCTCGCTGCATCACCTAGACACGCTTCACGACAAAAAGGGTAAGGATAGGCATGGGATATTTAATGGGTGAAAAGGAAAAAGAAAACAAATAGTTTTAGCTTAAAACCGAGTTGCCATCGTATCACCAATAATTCAAGGTTCATCTTTATATGGTCAACACATGTCATCGGAATCCACCATTATTTATTCTTCAACTATTCTTCCAACCTTCGAATGTGATCGAGAAGATTATTCTCAATGCCAATTTCATCATATAATGCTTATAATTTTTCGCACTGTTAACAGTAATACTTCATTTTTTTTAACTTCAATGCAATAGATGCAATGATATGTTTCCCCCCACTTGAACTAAGCATAAGGTGATAACTTGGGGGTATTTGACGATCTTTAGCGAGATGATGAGGTACGCCTTCAGGAACTTTATTTTGAACCTCAAACTAGGGTGAACAATGGCTTCAAGGTAAAAAGGTAAAACTACATGGTAGGCTAAGATGTAAGGTTGTAACGAAAATAAGGGTTAGAAAATGAAAGGATAGGCTCAAAAAGGTGTAACTAGGGGTATTTTGCACTAAAGGTAAGTGCAACAAAAAGGGTTAACACGGGGGGGTCGAAAAGCCAATGCGACTAATCAATAAACGCACACAAGTGAACACATATGGGCTATTTGGGTTTAATCCTAAAACATTTACTTTTTTCAAATCGCCTTTTCCAAATGCACCAAGCTAACTTGATACACTACTCGTTTATGGTCTCGAAGTGATGTAAAAGCCAAGTTCTAAAGTTTACAATACTATCGGCACACTCAATTTATGGTAGATTTGGGTAAAATGGGGGAAACGGAAAGGCTAAATCTCACCAATGGCAATAAGGGTTAAAGTGTGCTCTGCTTTATGTAATTCTAGATTGGTTAAAAATATGACAAAAAAAATTTCAAATAAGCATAAAATTTTGAAACCAACTACAAAATTAGGGCAAGTAAGCTAAGTAATCATACACTTCATTTCTATTCCTATCCCCCCACTTGAAGTGTACAAAGTCCCATTTGTACGAAGAAAAAGGAAAAATAAAATAGAAATGAAAAATAATCAAGAAAGAAATAAACTCTCCTCTCGAATGGTTGCCCAAGATGTCTCACTAAAGGTTGAATGTGGGTCATGGGGTGGCTAATGCGTATCGTTTCCGCGGACGGGCCTTAACTATTTGTGTTGCTTCAAAAATTGCCTACTGCAGCACGGGTTACGGCGTAACTGATCCTAAGGTTACGCCGTAACTGCATCATAGAACCAAAACCTTCACAGCATATAAGGAAAATTTTGTACCCGACGGGTATAATTGATGATACAAATATCCAAGTAGTTAAGTTACTACAGACATGAGTTTCAAATTGTTTTAAATTCTTTTCAAATTGTATCATCAAATAGGGAAATCAATCGTCCCTAGGAAGATCATGATCCATGGAGTGGAATTAGGAGGGCTCATATGGAGTGCTCGTGGTGCTTCCAGGAGTGGTGTCTGGCTGCATGAAGGCCACTCCTCCGTGGACTCCGATGTCGGGGATGTCGGGTCGGTACACATACTCCAGACCTTCCCACCTAGGGTGGCTCAAATGCATGTGCTGCAGCATCTGGCTAGTCCAATCTGCGCTCCAATGAAAGAAATCCTGATGGAGCTGCTGCACATGATCCAATATACCTGTAAAACCCTCAAACTGGTTACTAAGACCATAAAGACCCACTTCGAGGCTCTCGATTTCCTCGTTGAAGTGGGATGACATTCCCTCAAGCCTCTCATCAATGATCTGCAACCTCTCCCCAACATTCACATGCGTCCTTCTTCGTCCCCTGGGCACCTGCTCCTCGGCTTCTTCCTCAGCTTCACCACCTGCACCACTAGCCTTCCCGACTTCCCTCCTCAGGGCTGTCCCAGCTAGTTCAATCGCACCATATATATCCTGGACGCAAATCCCTAACTCCACTAGCTTAGGCAGGCCTATCAAATAAGTATCCCTACCAATGGTAAATCGGGCCAAAGCTGCATCGGTCATAAGATCAAAACTCCTAGCCAATCTCCCGATGAAATTAGCCCCCTGTAAAGGACTCCTGGAGGAAAACCCCTTAGCGCCCACAGCCATAAAACTCGACAAATAGTAAAGAACATCAATGTTGTTCCCTCCTTCTATTCCCTGCATCAGGTAAAGATCATCCATGGTCATCTTCTCTTTGGCTGAGTGCCTTGCCCGAATAGAGCAGGCAAGAAGGCGGTGCACTAATCGACGGATAGGGTTCCTCACCATCCTGTAGGATGGTGGTCTCTGTGGATCATAACCACCCGTGATAGTGATCTGATCGAAGTAAGCAGCAAGGTCCTGAGTCTCATCTCTTCTTCTCCAACAAGTGTTATAGAACCGACTAAAAGCCTCAATTTCCATCTCCTCCTCAGTGTACAAACCCATCCTCATAGTGAACTACTTAAGGGTCAAACTTCTCTTAACGCCCCCAAGCTGAAAAAACATTGACTAAACGTCATCATCCATAATGTCCGTACGAAACTCCACACTAGCAAGGAATCACGGACGTATTCCGGAATGACCGGCTCTGTGATCCTGAATAGCCTCACCCAAGCATTACACGTGAATTCCTTAGCATTACACTCGAACTTAACCTTGCAAAACTTCCTCAATCTTCTCCCAGCTCTACCATTTGCTAAACCATTGAATGCTTCAAAATCAAGAGCTTCGGGCTGACTGATATTCTTGCTTCTTAATTTCTCATACTCTTCCACGCACAACTGTCTAATACCAGCATCATTGATTGCAAGAAACCTAGTCTAATTAGCGGGATTGTTTGCACCTGGAAATAAAACAAATAACAGTAAGTGCAGAACTTACTGATGTTAAGTTACGGCGTAACCACCATAAGAGTTACGTCGTAATTAGGTAATTTCTCAGGTTACGGCGTAGCTAAATCAAACTGCTACTCCGTAATTACAGAATCTAATGGTTACGGCGTAACTTAACCCTCAGTTACGCCGTAACTTCCCAAGAAACTCAGCACCTTAGATGTTTTAATTACACAATAGATTACGCCGGAACCATCAATTTTTTACAAGTGGTGAAAAGTTTTGATAATTTTTTTACTTATTAGCCTGAGGGACCGCGCCTAACCCACTAGGCTTGTGTTTGACCCAAAACCCTATTTAAATAAAGTCAAAACACCCAAATCGAACCATAGTGATAGGACACGAATCAAAATAACATGGGGAAATCATAATCATCAATTAACCAAACCAATAGCAATAATATACTCAAATACGCAAGATCCCTAAAATATTAAAATATAAACCCTAATTGAAATAATTGTAAGAAACAAATCAAAAAAGAGTAAAGATAGATCTTACCAGCCATGAAGAATGATTTAGATGGAGAGATCTCGATGAAAAATTTTTGGAGAAAAAATTTTACTGTTTGTGTAGGCGGTGAAAGTGTATGTGTAAAACCTAGTTTTTATTCCGTATAAGGTTTTATACCGCCCGTAGGTTACGGCGTAATACTAATAAATAGTTACCCCGTAACTAATATTTTTAGAATATTAACTGGCTGAGAGGGGGGTTACGTCGTTATCCTAATAAGGGTTACGCCGTAAGTAATTTTTAATTTTAATTAAAGGTCAGATTTTTATAAATCTGATTGTATAGTGGTTACGTCGTAACTTTTAGAAAGAGGTTACGCCGTAACTAAATAGTCAAAAGTATATATAATCAATTTTAATTAAATGAAATATGGTTACGTCGTAACCTATGCAAGGAGTTACATCGTAACTAATAGCATCAGAATATAGATTCAGTATAATTGCAATAGGAGAGATTTAGAAACGTACCTTAAGTGCTCAAATCTCTTAATCAAGTGAATATGAAATACCTTAAATCATTCATTAACTGCTCCCCGACAGCGGCGCCAAAAAGCTGATGCGCTATTCCATCCTGCTTTTAATATTTATAAAACTTAGATAACTTAGGATAGACACATACTAACGGGCAGAGAACCCGATCAGATGCAGTAAAGCCTTAGGTAAATCCGAGTGTCGTCCCAAGAAAGCTGTGACCTTGAAAGAACTAAGATTATTAGAAATGATATTGATGATATATTGATATGACAAAGTTGTAATAATCATTCTATATGCTATAACCTACTTACACAGACACCAGAAATTTAGGGAAAAGAGATAGATAAATGAAGCTTAATAAAGAATACAGATATGAATTGATTCCCGATATCAAGATTCAATATAGTCGTTAATTATCACCAGACTCCTTTGGTCAATTTTTCATGGCCTATGGTTCTTAGATTCCTCACTAAGATGAGCAGGTCACCCGGGATCATTCGACAACCTAATAGCAGTCATTAAGCACCATATTTGCTAGATCTAAACGGTGGGAACCCGGCCGTTAGGAACATAGATTCCCCCTAACCTCTTAAATACCTCCACTTGATAGGTGATCATTTGGTCAGTTCGCACACGAAGAGTGGTTGTACTTTGGCCAATTCTTCCCATACTTCGCTATCTATCAGACTGGGGTCAGTTGGTCATATCTCCCAGTCCTTTAGATACTACCAAGCTTATAATACTACCAAGGCTAGCGATCTATGAAAAGACTAGCAAATGTCTATAAAGAATTATAGAGAATGTCAATAACATAAATGCAAACTTCAATTAATGAAATGAATTCATAGTATAAGTTCTAGAAAAATATAAAAGGAATTCAAACTCGAATACAAAGGAAATCGTAGACGAGGACTTCATTATTAATGCTCCTAAACCATGCTTCTTCTTCTTGTGTGTGTTGATCTCCCCAAACCCTTGGTGGTTTGGGAAAGGAGAGATATCTAAAACTGATGAAACCATTGACTATTTATAGGCTTCAAACTAGTTACGGCGTAACCTTATTAGGTAGTTACGCTGTAACTTCCTTCAATCTTCTGTGCTTATCCATTGGTTACGGCGTAACCTTATCTGGGGTTACGCCGTATCTTCTATAATCCTGTGTATTTCTTCATTACGGCTTAGCCAAAGCTGAGGGCTACGCCGTAGTCTTTGTTAAAATGGTATTCATCCATGATTACGGCGTAACCTAAGCTGGGGTTACGCCGTAGCTTCTCAGATCCAATGTATTTCATTATTACGGCGTAGCCTAAGCTGAGGGCTACGCCGCTTAGGCTACGCCGTAGCCTTCGTAAACTTTAGTTGCGTCGTAACTTAATCAAGTGGTTACACCGTAGCTAAGAGATAATCATCAATAGGTCTTGAAAACGTCCAATAGCAGCTTCCTTACTTCGAATGTGTCCTGATATGAAATAATAAGGAATAAGGATGTTTTCACTAGTATATTACTCAAAATGTGATGATATAGGGGGAAATTAACGCTTAGAAACTAAGGACAATTTGATGTTATCACATCCCCATGCCCCACCTCCAATTTTTTCATCGTCTCCTCTTGAAGATGTACTTATTGTGGATTATGACTTGGTGTTGAATAGGATACGCAGTTTCCCAAAAGGGACATCTTGTGGTCGGGATGGGCTTAGAGCACAACATTTAATATATATTTTAGGAGGGGCTGCGTCCGTTAGTTATTGCTGATGACCAGCTAGGTTCCATCAATGGGGTTGTCAACCTGTCCCTCGGTAGAAAGTGCCCCGCTATATTAGGGGAATATATTTCTAGTGCCCCCTTGACTCCTTTGGTGAAGCTGGGTGGAGGTATACGCCCTATTGTTGTCGACACGGTCTGGCATAGGCTGGTATCGAAGGTTGATTCTTCTTCAATTGGCAACTCTATGAATACTGAGGTGCTTCCATCGTGGTTTTAAATTTATAATCAAGAATTACCGGTTAACTAGGAACACATTCGGGCAAGTATACCCTATTCAAGTTGTAGTATAGTATATGGTAAATCAAGGTCATCCCAAGAGACTTGGTTGCACTACAAGTGTCGTTTGTTTGTTTAAGAAAGTAACAAGTTGATGGTTATGATTATCACATATCAAACCAACAAGAAAAGCAATATAAGAACAAGCACGTATCAAGGTTGTGGTTATGATTGTCACGGATCAAACCAACAAGAAAAGCATTATAAGAACAAGTAACAAGTTGATGGTTATGATTGTCACGGATCAAACCAACAAGAAAAGCATTATAAGAACAAGCACACAAAGAACATACATGTTTAGACAAATCATCACAAGTTATCATAAGAGCCAAAGAAGTATCGAGACATTCATAAGACAAGAACACATCACAAGAATCACATAATCAACACAATCAAAGAACCAAACATGAACAATAGCATTCAACATTATAAAAGTAACAAGGTTTACCCAAAGTATGAATTACAATAGGCAAAGATGAAGGATTATAGCAACCTTCAAGCCTCCAATCAACTACAATAGTTCTACCAAGCCGGAAAATGATGTCCAAACGCCTTCAACAACCTTTGAGCACACTACACGAATTTGGAAGAGGTTTGTGGTCTTTTGGGGAAGATAAGTTGGTGGAAATTCGTCCTTAAGGGTGGAGGCTTGAATTTCACACAAGTTGGGATAGGATAGTTGGTGGAAATTCTTCCTTAAGGGTGGAGGCTTGAATTTCACACCTTTGGGGTGAAGATATTGAGAGTGGGTGTGTTCTCTCAAGTTGGGGTTTGCTCTCTAGGTGGAAATTCGTCCTTAAGGGTGGAGGCTTGAATTTTACACCTAGAGAGGAGTGGTGGTGGTAGGAGATGAGAGGGATGGAGAAGGGATGATGAAATGAGGTTGCAAAGGCCTCTATTTATACTACTCTCAAGCCCTTGGGGTTATAAATGCATTCCTTGGTCACCAAGGAGCTTGGAAGAGACTAGAAACCATGTAGGAAGGGACTAGAATCATTTGGAACAAGTTTGGAGTCTTAGTAATGAAGAAATAGCAGAACCAGGACCTCCAGCTGGATCGGTTAAGCTCCAACCGTTCGGTTGGTGTTCTTGACCAATCTCCAACCGGATCCGGTTGCGGGGCTCGACCGAATGGTTGGAGCAATTTCACAGAATATGATAAACACTAAAGTTATAGATCTTTCTCTTAGCTTTCCGTGGCCGTGAACGAGGGGTCAAATGGAGTCCGTATGCAAAAGTTATGGCCAAAATGGTGAAGGTGTGTCGGGAACAACGAGTCTTCCAATATTTCTTCGTTTTAGCTTCTTTTCTTCATTTCTTTCTCGTTTCCCTTCTTGAACTTTATTCTTGAGTCTTTGGACCACTAACTTGATGACTTTATCTTCTCGAATATACTCCGCAAGTCTTGCTTTTGTCGAGAATTCTTCGTATATGGAGAAATCTTCGTATTTTACTTCTTTTTCCGTCTTTTCCTCCACTTTCCTGTACTTGGCTACAAATGAACTAGCAAACGCACTTTTGTATGATTAAGCAACAAAAGCATATGATTATAACCAAATAACACACATAAAATCATGAATAACGCTAATTAAAACATGCACAATTTGAGTCAAATTCCTATTTGTAGGACTTTCAATTTGGGGTTGGCATCCCGGGTGGTTGTGAGGCTGTTCTTCATTCGGTGAATCAGCTTATTGAGTCTCAGGATCACAATGTTGGGTTTTCTATGTTGTTGGTGGATTTTCAGATCGCTTTCATTCTGTTTCATAGGAGTGTCCTTCTCCAGGAGACCAGGATAAGATGTCCTTCTATTGCTTCTTGAGTTGAGTTTTGCTATGCCAGGCCTGCTAGAGTTTATTATGAATATTCTATCCTTTGGTTCTGTCAAAGGGTGAAACAAGGGGATCCGTTAGGCCCTTTGTTGTTCTCCCTCGCTTTACATCCCCTAGTTCATGCTATTAATAGGTCATGTGAGCTCACTCTTCAGGCTTGGTATCTTGACGATGGTACTATTGTGGGAGATACTCTCATGGTTGCCAAGGCGCTTGACATTATTATGACGGATGGTCCGGCTCGGGGGTTGTTTTTGAATGTTGATAAGACTGAACTTTTCTGGCCCATGGAGGACCCCAGAAGCAGGGTGGAGGGTGTTTTTCCTATAAATATCTCTCGTCCAGTCGATGGTGTCAAACTGCTTGGTGGTTCAGTTAGTTTGGATGAAAGCTTTTGTCAAGAGCTGGCTTTGAAAAGGGTTAGTAAAACTATCCTTCTAATGGAAGTTATTCTTAAACTTAATGACCCCCAATGTGAGCTCCTTCTTCTTCGTAATTGTGTCGGGGTTGCGAAATTATCTTACGCTTTGAGGACATGTTCCCCTTTGTACGTGCGAGAGGCCCAAGTCCAGTTTGATCAGATGTTACGTGCTTCCTTGGAGAAGATTATTACAGCCTCCGGACCAAGGTTTGGTGACTGGCAGTGGCGGCTAGCCACCCTCCCAATCAAGATGGGTGGGCTGGGCATCCATGCGGCGAGTGACATCATCCAATATGCTTTCCTCGTCTCTCCCAATCAAGATGGGTGGGCTGGGCATCCATCGGATTTTGGTCCTTCGTTTCAGTATGCTCTCGATACTTTTAACAGTGCTTGTAATACATACATGTTCTCTGTCGCCTATGACACTTCTGCCCCCAATAGGATGAAAACCTTGGCAAAGTGTTACTTTGGTGTCATTGAGAAAGATCTTGTTTCCAAGTATTCGTTAAGTCCAAGGCACAGTTGTACCCAGGCTCCACATGCACAAGATTACCTATTTACCATACCTATTGATGGGTTAGGCCAAAGGATGAATCATCGCCAATTCCGTTTGGTATTGTGTTATTGGCTTACCATACCTATGTTTTCTGAAGGTAGTCCTTGTCCGAGTTGCAAGCATTGTATGGACCAATAGGGAGACCATGCAGTTCACTGTTCCAGTGAAGTAGGGGTAAAGTTCAGACATAACCTGGTCGTGATATTCTTGTCGACATATGTTCCAAGATTGGGATTATGGTGAAAAAGGAAGCCCCAATGCGGTTTCTTTCGAGGGATGGGAAAGAGCTACGTCCGGCAGACTTGCTATTATTCAACTGGATCCAAGGTAAAGACGCATGTTTGGATGTGACTGGGACCTCTCCTTTTGCGGCTATTGACGCAAATTTGTGGTCTCCAGGGGTAGCCTTACATAACGCTGTGGAGAAGAAGAAAAAGAAATATGTGTCCAAATGTGAAGACAACGGTTACAAGTTTATTCCATTTGCTTTTTCTACTTTCGGGGAGCTTGACACGGAAGTCTTGGATACACTTTCACGTATCAAGATTGTTGCTGTTAGCCACTCGAATAATGTCAAGAGTGGGGTTTTATTTTTCATAGACTAAGTTTTTGTATCCAGAAAAGAGTAGGAGCCCAACTAGTGTCTCGGCTTTCCACCAATTTTTTGTAAATCCTTTTGGTATTCTAATGAAGTGATGTTTAATAAAAAAAAATAATAAAATATAATAATAATAATAATAATAATAATAATAATAATAATAATAATAATAATAATAATAATAATAATAATGTTTATAATAATAATAAAAATGGTAATAATAATAATAATATTATTATTATTATTATTATTATAAACATTAGGGTTTCTCTCCCCTGTGTGGGCGATTGGGGTCTCTTCCCCATTTGATCACCTTGATACCCATTTGATCACCTCGATCAAATCCTTCATCGCCGGTTTTTGTTTCTTGGGTGTACGTGTGCAGGCTACCGTACCCTTGTACTGTAGTCTTGCCTTTTGGTCTTGTTTTTCCCTTCTCTTCTCCACCGGCTTTGTTGGGTTCTCGTTTTCATACATGTTAGTTGAACGAGAGGTTGCTGCTGGTTATCTCCAGTTTCTCTCTTTTATGATACTGTTTCATCACCGTTTTCCGGTAGTGTTTTGGGCCAGTTTGTGGTAGCGAGTTGGCTCCATCTTCCTGGTAGCGAGTTGGCTAGCACTTTTCTGGAAACATTTTTATTGGCTAGCGGTTTGTTGGCTTGCATACTTCTGGTAGCGAGTTGGGTTAACAATTTTGGCTGCCTTTTGCTTTTTAGCGAGTTGGCGTATTCTTTTTTTTTTCTGGTAGTAGTTTTGTTCCAGCCGGTTTTAACGTTTTGCTTTTTAGGTGGGGCCCGAGCTAGTGCCTTTTATCCTCGTTTGTGTTTATATTTCTGGTAGGACCATGCATGTGTTGAAACGTATGGTTTTGTTATCTTAGTAGGACCATGCATGTGTTGGTTTTTGTTTTATTTAGTTTAGGTTGGTTTTCTTAAGGTTAGTGCAAAATATAAAAAATAAATAAAAAAAAATAATTAAAAAAAAAATTCTCTATGGCTATTATTCGGTTTCATTGTCCCTTTGCTGGTTTAAGTGGTTGCCAAGACGGTAGTGGGAATGGGCTTACCAAAACCTCGTTGATTTCTCATCTTCGTGATCGTCATTTCAATGAGGAAGCGCTAGCCACCACCAAACTTTCTTTGGCCACTAATTTGGTTGTTTTTGAGGCTGTTGAGGTTACGTTGAAACGTATGGGTCTTTGGTTGTGTAGGGTTTGTTTTAAGACGCATACTCTTCGCTCTAAATGTCGGCATGGATCTGATTTTGTGCCGCCCCCCGATTGTGGTGATGGTGTTGTTAGATTTGTGTTATTTGATCTCGCTAATCCCCAAGTTCCCTCTTCTGTTCAGCTCGCTTGCGTTGAAGATTTGGTTTTGGAAGAACACTCTAGTTTTGATTTACGCTTACTTGACACTTTGCTTGCTAAAGGGTTGCACACTGCCAAGTCCATCCCTCCTAAGTGTCGTTTGGGATTCTCTCGTGTTTTGAAAGGAGCTCTTGATAAGGTGATCTGCACACCTGAAGACATTTCTTGTTGGGTTAGCCTGTTAGCCTTGCCTCTTTGTCTCCTTAAAACCTTTTGACCGAGGAGTAACATGGAGTGTAGGTCTACTACTAGACATCAGCGTCAAGACGAATATATCGCTAATGCCATTCGATCTTGGGGTACGTCTAGTGGTTGTTTGCAGCTTGTTAAAGAGGTTTTAGCTGAACCCTCCCCTACTTGGTCTAATATGGAGGAGGGAAACCTAGAGTTGGGTGAGCGTAATGTCAAGCAATGTAGGAGGAATATTTGTGATGGTCATTATACTGCTGCTGTCAGAGTTCTTTCTTCTTCAGGTGTTGCTCCTTACAATGATACTACCCTTGAGGACCTAAAGGCTAAGCACCCCTTCAAGTCCGCTCCTTCACTGCCTGATATACCTATTGATCATCATAACCTCATTGCATATCCTGCTTTGGTTCTTGACATGATTAAGAGTTTCCCCCGTGGTACATCTTGTGGTCGAGATGGTTTACGCCCCCAACACATATTGGTTTGTTTTAGCGGTGCTGCTGTGGCTATATCTGATGAGTTAATCAACTCCATCACCCAGGTGGTTAATCTTTTTCTTGATGGTAAGTGTCCTAAGGCTTTGGGCGAGTATCTTGTCAGTGCTCCTCTCACACCACTGATCAAACCAGGTGGTGGTATCCGTCCTATTGCGGTGGGTACTGTCTGGAGGCGTTTAGTCTCCAAGGTGAGTGCTTCTATGATTGGCCACTCTTTAGATGGATACTTGAATGATCTTCAGCTCGGAGTTGGGGTTTCTGGAGGAGGGGAGGCCATTCTTCATGCCTTGAATCGGTTTGTTGAAGACCGTGGAAATGATGTGGGTCTTTTGATGTTGTTGGTGGATTTCAAAAACGCCTTCAATCTGGTGGACCGCGAGGTTATGTTACAAGAGGTTCGCCTCCATGGCCCTGCCATATCACGTTGGGTTGAATTTTCCTACTCCAGCCCCGCCAGATTATATTATGGGGAACACACTTTATGGTCACACCAGGGCGTACAGCAAGGTGACCCTCTTGGACCTCTCCTTTTTGCGTTGGTGCTACATCCTTTGGCTCGCAAGATCAAAGACTCCTTTTCTCTCCCCTTTCAAGCTTGGTACCTAGATGATGGTACGATTATTGGAGACACTCTGTTTGTTGGGAAGGCCCTGGAGCTCATTATGATAGATGGACCTCGTTATGGTTTGCACCTCAACGTCGATAAAACTGAGGTTTTTTGGCCAAGGGAAGATCCTAGAAGCAGACTCGCATGTGTTTTCCCTCCTAATATTGCGCGGCCCTTGCATGGTGTAAAATTGTTGGGTGGGCCTGTTGGTGTAGACCTTGAGTTTAGCAGTAAGCTTGTTTTGAAACGAGTTTCTAAAACCATTGAACTTATGGATGCTGTTGCTAAGCTTAATGATCCCCAATGTGAGTTGCTGCTTCTCCGTGCATGTGCTGGCATTTCCAAGCTGTATTTCTCTATGCGCACATGCTCCCCCCGTGTCTTTGAACGTGCTCAGATTTCATTCGATGAAGCACTTCGCTCCTCTTTGGAGCGTATTGTCACTGCCTCTGGGCCCGGGTTTGGAAATTGGCAATGGAGACTGGCCACTCTTCCCTTTTTATTTGGAGGGCTTGGTGTATACGCTGCTGGTGATGTTTTGAATTATGCCTTCCTTGCCTCTAGACTCCAATCGGCCAGCCTACAGACTGAACTTCTCCGGCAGTCTGGTGTTGGTGCTTCTGGATCTTCCTTTGATGATGCCTTGCATGTTTTTAATGAGAAAATGGAGACCGACCTTTTAGGTAGCTCTTGTGAGATTGCTGCCCTCAAACTTATGAAGAAATTGGCAGATTTATATTTCACACGTGTCACAAAAGAGGCTGAATCCACCTTCTGCTTATCTGTTAGACAGATGGCCCTATGGAGATCGCAAATGGAATACCATACTTGAGACTGGCTCGGAGTAGTCCTGATAGTTAGGTTGGGACAAACTATGAATGCTAAAACCTACCGGTGTGTTTTATGCTATCGTCTTGGTGTCCCCCTTTTCTCCACTCACATGCCGTGCTCTGCTTGTTCCAAGGTTTTTACGGGTGATATCTATGGGGATCATGCTGTATCATGGGCAGGTATTATTGGTATTAAACATCGACATAATGTGGTACGTGATACTCTCGCTGATATATGCTCCCAGGTAGGGGTTTCGGCTCGTAAAGAAGTTGATATCGGGCTCTGCGGAGAGAGGGACAAATGCCTACGCCCAGCTGACTTGTTACTTTACTTGTGGGAGAGAGGCCTTGATGTGTGTGTTGATCTTCGGGTCATCGCCTTAACGCAAACCTGGTATGACTGACTTTGTGGCGTGGCGTCGTGATTGAAGCCTGCAAAGCGTGCCAAGTACGAAACCAAATGCCGATATTGGATATGGGTTCATCCCCTTCTCTTTCTCTTCCTTTGGTGAACTCGAGAAGGAGGCGGTGACCCTACTGAAGTGTATCCGAAAGTTCTCGGTCACCCAAGATATTGGCGCGCGTGGTGCTAACTATATTTTTAGTAGGATTTGTTTTGCTATTGCTAGAGGAGTGGGGGCCCAGTTAGTTTCTCGGCTCCCCACTAATTTCTTATAATTTCCTTTGATTTTCTAATGAAGTGATGTTTTTTATAATAATAATAATAATAATAATAATAATAATAATAATAATAATAATAATAATAATAATAATAATAATAATAATAATTGGTCCAACTATAAGAACCAGTCCTAAAGGTAACACACAAGAGGTATATAATGATATTCAATGGTAGTATCATCAATAACATTAAAGGTGATAAACTCTTTATTCAAATATTTGAACATTTGACACAACGCAGACTATGTGATAAAATCATAAACAACTATGTCACCCATGACCAATCATGCATTTTGGTCCATCCATTTGGAAATGGAGTAAGGTGTGGTCCCACATAAAATTATCTTTAACTATCCAGAAACATAATTGTGATTTCCCGAATCACCATTTTTGGCAATGTGGGATAGTTTTATGATCAAACACACTGAAAGAAGCGGTCCTTGAACCATTCCAGTTGAAAGAAGCATAGAAAAAGGTAGTTTTCCATACATTTTCACAGAAACTCCAGTTTTCATTTTCGTTCAATGCAACAGTATGGTATCCCAGATCATCATGCTTTGATTTTACATTTACGATGATGGGATCATTCATGGTGTTATAAATATAGATGCTCCAATATTTCCATGGACAAACTTCATGGCACTAGTTGTCAGAGTTTTTTATGTTGGAGATGACTTCATGTGTGTGTTGAATGGGCATACGACTATATGAACCTATACGAAGATTATGTTATATAGAACAAAAAAGTTGGTTCATTAATTTCAAAGTTAATATCTAAAAGTTGACTTTCATGGTTTAAATGTAAGTGTTAATGATTTTGATCCATTGAGTAAAGTTGAATTTCATGGTTTAAATGTAAGTATTAATGATTTTGAACCATTCACTTGAGTTTCATTGGCGTCATTTTACTCCGTCTGTAAAAAAATGTGTCCATCATATTATTTATGTTTGTCCCGAAAAAAATTTCAAATTTTATTTTTAGATAGTAATTATGACTGATCTTCCTACTTTACCCTTAGAATCAAAACATGCATTAATTACTCTTTCTTAATTTCTATATTAACTATAAGGGTAAAAATGAGTTTTTTGTTTATCAATTTAAAGTAGCATTAATTACACATATCATAATTTGTCCAAATTTTTTTGTGGACACTCTTTTTGGGACGGATAGAGTAATAGAAGTTGGGTTTCATGGTTTAAATGTAAGTATTAATGATATTGATCCATTCACTTGAGTTTCACTTGGGTCATTATATTAAATATTGAGTTTCATGGTTTAAATGTAAGTATCAATGATTTTGACTATTCACTTGAGTTTCATTTGCGTCATTAAACTAAAAGTTGAGTTTCATGGTTTAAATGTAATTATTAATAATTTTTATCCATTCACTTGAGTTTCATTTGCGTCATTATATTTAAAGTTGAGTAATGTTGAGTTTCATGGTTTAAATGTAAGTATTAATGATTTTCACCCATTCACTTGAGTTTCATTCGTGTCTAGTTTTTTGGATTACTATTGTGTTTTGAAAATTTAATCAACTAAACGAGTAGCAAAACAAGTACTATTAATTAAAAAGGAAATATTTAGTTCTTCTCTAATATTTGTTTCATCAGTCACCTACAAGTAAGTGTGCTGAGTTACGGTAATGAATGAGAGACATAAATGTGTTATGACATATAAAGTTAATATTGCAGGCTTAAATATGTAACACATTTTAACTGAAGTGTAATTGTTCTTGTTTATCAAAAGCTCAAGCTTCATTTGTAAAGCTATTTGAGTTAGCTTAGGAGTGGGGGCCCAGATAGTCTCTCGGCTCCCCACTAATTTCTTGTAAATCTTATGAATTTATAACAAAGAGACGTTTCATTATTAAAAAGAATAAAATAAATAATAATAATAATAATAATAATAATAATAAAATAATAATAGTAATAATAATAATAATAATAATAATAATAATAATAATAATAATAATAATAATAATAATAATAATAACAGTAACAGTAACAGTAACAGTAACAGTAACAGTAACAATAACAATAATAACAATAATAATAATAATAATAATAATAATAATAATAATAATAATAATAATATACTTCATGCTGTAAATCGGTTTGTTGAAGACCGTGGAGATGAGGTGGGTCTTTCGATGTTATTGGTGGACTTTAAGAACGCCTTCAGTTTGGTAGATCGCGAGGTTATGTTACGAGAGGTTCGCCTCCATTGCCCCTCTGTATCACGCTGGGTTGAGTTTTGTTATTCTAACCCGGCTAGACTATATTATGGGGAACACACTTTATGGTCACACCAAGGCGTACAGCAAGGTGACCCTCTTGGACCTCTCTTTTTTGCATTAGTGCTACATCATTTGGCTCGCAAGATCAAAAACTCCTTTTCTCTCCCCTTCCAAGCTTGGTACCTAGATGATGGAACGATCATTGGAGATACTCTGTTAGTTGGGAAAGCCCTGGAGCTCATTATGATGGATGGACCTCATTATGGTTTACACCTCAACGTCGATAAAACTGAGGTTTTTTGGCCAAGGGAAGACCCTAGAAGCAGACTTTCAGGTGTTTTCCCGCCTAATATTGCCCGGCCTCTGCATGGTGTTAAATTGTTAGGTGGGCATGTTGGTACAGACCTTGAGTTTAGCAAGAACTTGTTTTGAAACGGGTTTCTAAAACCATTGAACTTATGGACACTATTGCTAGGCTTAATGATCCCCAATGTAAGTTGCTGCTTCTCCGGGCATTTGTCGGCATTTCCAAGTAATATTTCTCTATGCGCACATGTTCCCCCCGTGTCTTTGAACGTGCTCAGGTTTCTTTCGATGCGGCACTTCGCTCCTCTTTAGAGCGTATTGTCACTGCCTCTGGGCCCGGGTTTGGCGACTGGCAATGGAGACTGGCCACTCTACCTTTTGGATTTGGAGGGCTTGGTGTATATGCTGCTGGTGATGTCTTGAATTATGCCTTCCTTGCTTCTAGACTTACAGACTGAACTTCTATGACAGTCTGGTGTTGGTTCCTCTGGATCTTCCTTTGATGATGCCCTGTATGTTTTTAATGAGAGAATGGAGACCGACCTTCTGGGTAGCTCTTGTGAGATTGCTGCCCCCAAACTCATGAAGAAATTGGCAGATTTATATTTCAAACGTGTTACCAAAGAGGTTGAATCCACCTTCTGCTTATCTTCTAGACAGATGGCCCTACGGAGATCGCAAATGGAAGACCATACTTCAGACTGGCTCAGAGTAGTCCCGATAGTTGGGCTGGGGCAGACCATGAATGCTAAAACCTACCGATGTGTTTTATGCTATCGACTAGGTTTTCCCCTTTTCTCCACTCAGATGCCATACTTTGCTTGCTCCAAGGTTTTTGTGGGTGATATCTATGGAGATCATGCTGTATCATGCGCAGGTATTATTGGTATTAAACATCGACATAATGTGGTACGTGATACTCTCGCTGATATCTACTCCCGGGTGGGGGTTTCGGTCCGTACAGAAGTTGATGTCGGGCTTAGCGGAGAAAGGGACAAACACCTACGTCCAGCTGACTTGTTACTTTACTCGTGGGAAAGAGGGCTTGATGTTTGTGTTGATCTAACAGGGTCATCGCCCTTGACGCAAACTGGTATAGCTGATTTTATACCGGGGCGGGTTGTGATTGAAGCTACACAGCGCAAAGGTGTCAAGTATGAAACCAAATGCGCTGATATTGGATATGGGTTCCTCCCCTTCTCTTTCTCTTCGTTTGGTGAACTCGAGAAGGATGCGGTGACCCTGCTGAAGCGGATCCGAAAGTTTTCTGTCACCCAAGATATTGGAGCGCGTGCTGCTAATTATATTTTTAGTAGGGTTTGTTTTGCTATAGCTAGAGGAGTGGGAGCCCAACTAGTATCTCGGCTTCCCACTAATTTCCTGTAAATCCTTTGATTTCCTAGTGAAGTGATGTTTTTATAAAAAACTAATAAAATAAATGATAATAATAATAATAATAATAATAATAATAATAATAATAATAATAATAATAATAATAATAATAATAATAATAATGAAGTGATGTTTTTTTTTTTAAATAAATAAATAAAATAATAATAATAATAATAATAATAATAATAATAATCCTGCATGTTTCGACACACCCAAGAATTATACGTCTATCTTTTTCGTTACTCAGTTATGCATATAGGCTTAAAACATATTTGAAAGTTTTTCTTCCCAGGTGTATGCAGAGGTCAAACGTACTACATAACATGTGTTAGAAGATAAAGCACATAAGTAATTTTTCAACCGGCCCAAACCAAACCGCGTTAAAACCTACCTGTCACAGAGGGCTGATTTTGTTGAAGCTCTCCTATATGTTTCGATCTACGTGCTCCACTTCGAAGGTGTGGCAACGTAACCCATACACTTTCTACCCAACTCATTTCCCCCTCTTAACCACCTCTTGAGTTTCTAACAACACTTTCTCCATCTACTGTGGGCGATTTTTGGAGATTGTCTTCTCCATGAGTTCGTCTCCTCCATGAGATTGGCTTGATCTCACCGGGGTCTCCTCACCATTATATCAACACTCTTGGTTGATTCTTGGGTTGCCTCCATTTTTGTTTTTAGCTTTATTTGGGTTTTACATCTGCTTCATTACGTCCCCTTTCTTTCCAAGGCCTCGTTCTTGTTATCGTATCTTGTGTGTGCGTTACTGGGTTGTCATGGATACTCATGGAAGTGACGGTTGACCTGGTATCCCAACATGAAAGTGACGGGTTGTCATGGTTACTCATGGAAATGACAGTTTGATAGTGACAATTTGATAGTTAAAATAATATTTGTATGTAGCGAGTTGCTTTTTAAATAAAACCTGTAGCGAGTTGCTTTCCCACTTTTGGGTAGCGAGTTGGTGGCTTTATGATATGGGACGCTGTGCATCTGTCTTTTGTATTGGTAGGGCCACACGATATCCCCATTGGTTATTGTTACACGCTATCCCAACACAATTGGATCATGCATGCATACTTTGTTTTTTTTAGTTAGTTTGGTTTCTTAAAGTTTGTATAAAAAAAAAAGGAAGAAAAAAAAAATAAAAATAAAAATCTCTCTATGGCTATTATTCGGTTTTATTGTCCCTTTGCGGGTTTGAGTGGTTGTCAAGACGGTAGTGGGAATGGGCTTACCAAAACCTCGTTGATTTCTCATCTTCGTGATCGTCATTTCAATGAAGATGCGCTAGCCACCACCAAACTTTCTTTGGCCACTAATCTAGTTGTTTTTGAGGCTGCTGAGGTTACGTTGAAACGTATGGGTCTTTGGTTGTGTGGGGTTTGCTTTAAGACGCATACTCTTCGCTCAAAATGTCGGCATGGATCTGATTTTGTGCCACCCCCCCCGATTGTGGTGATGGTGTTGTTAGATTTGTGTTATTTGACCTCGCTAAACCCCAAGTTCCCTCTTCTCATTCTCGCTTATGCGTTGAAGAGTTGGTTTTGGAGGAGCACTCTAATTTTGATTTACACTTACCGACACTTTGCTCGCTAAAGGGTTGCACACCGTCAAATCCATCCCTCCAAAGTGCCGTTTGGGATTCTCTCGTGTTTTGAAAGGAGCTCTTGATAAGGTGATCTGCACACCTGAAGACATTTTTTGTTGGGTTAGCTTGTTAGCCTTGCCTCTTTGTCTCCTTAAAACCTTTTGCCCGAGGAGTAACATGGAGTGCAGGTCTGCCACTAAGCGCCAACGTCAAGAAGAATATATCGCTAATGCTATTAGGTCTCTGGGTACGCCTGGTGGTAGTTTGCAGCTTGTTAGAGAGGTTTTAGCTGAACCCTCCCCTACTTGGTCTAATATTGAGGAGGAAAACCTGGAATTGGGTGAGCGCAATGTCAAGCAATGTAGGAGGAAGATTTGTGATGGTCATTATACTCGCCTGCCGAGTTCTTTCTTCTTCAGTGTCGCCCTTACAATGATACTACCCTTGAGGACCTAAAGGCTAAGCATCCCTTCAAGTCTGCTCCTTCACTGCCTGATATACCTATTGATCATCATAACCTCATTGCATCTCCTGCTGTGGTTCTTGATATGATTAAGAGCTTCCCTCGTGGGACATCTTGTGGCTGAGATGGTTTACGTGCCCAACACCTTTTGGATTGCTTTAGCGGCGCTGCTGTGGCTTTATCTAATGAGTTAATTAATTCCATCACCCAGGTGGTAAATCTTTTTCTTGATGGTAAGTGTCCTAAGGCCCAGTGCTCCTCTCACGCCGTTGATCAAGCCAGGTGGTGGTATCCGTCCCATTGCGGTGGGGACTGTCTGGAGGCGTTTAGTCTCCAAGGTGGGAGCTTCTATGATTGGCCACTCTTTAGATGGATACTTGAATGATCTACAGTTCGGAGTTGGGGTTTCTGGAGGAGGGGAGGCCATTCTTCATGCCGTGAATCGGTTTGTTGAAGACCGTGGAGATGATGTGGGTCTTTCGATGCTGTTGGTGGATTTCAAAAATGCCTTCAATCTGGTGGACCGTGAGGTTATGTTACAAGAGGTTCGCCTCCATTGTCCTGCCATATCACGTTGGGTTGAATTTTGCTACTCCAGCCCAGCCAGATTATACTATGGGGAACACACTTTATGGTCACACCAAGGCGTGCAACAAGGTGATCCTCTTGGACCTCTCCTTTTTGCGTTGGTGCTGCATCCTTTGGCTCGCAAGATCAAAGACTCCTTTTCTCTACCCTTTCAAGCTTGGTACCTGGATGATGGTACGATCATTGGAGATACTCTGCTTGTTGGGAAGGCCCTGGAGCTCATTATGATAGACGGACCTCGTTATGGTTTGCACCTCAACGTCGATAAAACTGAGGTTTTTTGGCCAAGGGAAGACCCTAGAAGCAGACTCGAAGGTGTTTTCCCTCCTAATATTTCCCGGCCCCTGCATGGCGTAAAATTGTTGGGTGGGCCTGTTGGTGTAGATCTTGAGTTTAGTAGTAAGCTTGTTTTGAAACGAGTTTCTAAAACCATTGAACTTATGGACGCTGTTGCTAAGCTTAATGATCCCCAATGTGAGTTGCTGCTTCTCCGTGCATGTGCTGGTATTTCCAAGCTATATTTCTCTATGCGCACATGTTCCCCCCGTATCTTTGAACGTGCTCAGATTTCATTCGATGAAGCACTTCGCTCCTCTTTGGAGCGTATTGTCACTGCTTCTGGGCCCGGGTTTGGAAATTGGCAATGGAGACTGGCCACTCTTCCCTTTGAATTTGGGAGGCTTGGCGTTTACGCTGCTGGTGATGTTTTGAACTATGCCTTCCTTGCTTCTAGACTCCAATCGGCCAGCCTACAGACTGAACTTCTTCGGCAGTCTGGTATTGGTGCTAATGGATCTTCCTTTGGTGATGCCCTACATGTTTTTAACGAGAAAATGGAGACCGACCTTTTGGGTAGCTCTTGTGAAATTGATGCCCCCAAACTCATGAAGAAATTGACAGATTTATATTTCCCACGTGTCACCAAAGAGGCTGAATCCACCTTCTGCTTGTCTGCTAGACTGATGGCCCTATGGAGATCGCAAATGGAAGACCATACTTCAGACTGGCTCAGAGTGGTCCCGATAGCTGGGCTGGGACAGACTATGAATGCCAGAACTTACAGATGTGTATTATGTTATCGACTAGGCGTTCCCCTTTTCTCGTTCGATGCCGTGGTTCACTTGCTCCAAGGTTTTCACAGGGGATATTTACGGGGACCATGCTGTATCATGTACTGGTACTATTGGTATTAAACATCGGCACAACATAGTGCGTGACACTTTTTTTGATATCTGTTCTCGATCGGGGGTCTCAGCTCGTAAGGAGGTTGACATCGGACTGGGTGGAGATAGGGAGCAAGTCTTACGGCCAGCAGATATCTTGCTTTATTCTTGGGATGGTGGGCAGGACGTATGTGTCGATTTGACCGAGTCTTCCCCCCTCACACAAACTAGTATGATGGACTTTGTGCCAGGTCATGCAGTGATTGACGCCGCAAAACGTAAGCGCGCCAAATACGGAGCCAAATGTACAGACATTGGATATGGGTTCACCCCTTTCTCATTTTCCTCCTTAGGAGAACTTGAGGCTGACGCGGTGACCTTACTTAAGCGGATCCGGAAGTTCTCTATAACACAAGACATTGGAGCACGCGCGGCTGCTCATATCTTCAGTAGGATTAATTTTGCTATTAGTAAAGGTGTGGGAGCCCAGATTGTTTCGAGGCTCCTCACTAATTTCTTGTAATCCATTGGTTTTGTTTCTAATGAAAGTGATGTATAAAAAAAAATAAAATAATAATAATAAGAACAACAACAACAACAACAACAACAACAACAACAACAACAAGAAGAACAAGAATAATAATAATAATAATAATAATAATAATAATAATAATAATAATAATAATAATAATAATAATAACAATAACAATAACAATAACAATAACAATAACAATAACAATAACAATAACAATAATAATAATAATACACCTTCACTGTGGGCGATTTTGGCGAAATGAGATCTAGGGTTTCTACCGTATTTTTCTACTCTTCACTGTTGATCTATACGGTTATATTTTCGTTTTCACTGTATAACGCTCTCTTTGAATTCCCTCCTTCTTCTGGGTTTGATATGGTTGGTCTTCAATAATCATCATGTCAGATCTAGACCCTGATTTTAAACCTCATCCATTCTCTAATAGGATGGATTCTGCTCTTAAACCCAGGAAAACAACGAGAACCATGAATCCTATTGGTAAATCCACTATGAAACATGTGAATATGGTTTCTAAAACAACTAAAGGGACATTTCAGAAAGTTGATAATCGTTCTGCTTCAAAGGGAATTGGGTCTGCTTCAGATATGGAGGATTTGGTGTATGGTGATGCTGTATCTGAATCAGCAGATGGTAGTGAGGGTATTAGTGAGGTGGATATGGGTATGAATGATGTGGGTAGTTTTCGTGATTGCTCTGGTTCAGGTAAGGAAGGTTTAGTTAATGGTTCCGGTGTTAATGATTGTAATGGTAGTCATGAGAATAGTCGTAAGGATATAATTGATGAAATTGCTGCTAGTATTAGAAGTAATTCTGTTGATAAAAGTAAGGTTAATGTTTCTAGTGTCAATGTGGGTGTTGAAGGTTCTAATTCTAAGCCTGTAAGTGATAAGGATAGTGCTAAGGAGCCTGTAATGCCTGTTCCGTTTGAAGACAATCCTGTGTTGAATCCTAAGTCTAAAACTGAAAAGCCGAAAAGTCCTAATAAGGTTAGTTTTGGGGATGTAAGGGTTCCTGGTATGTTTAAGCTTAATGGGAATGGTAATGGTTTAAGGAAGGGTGATGGTGTTATTAGAAATTTTGAAGCAGGGGAGTCTAGTGCAATTAATGATAGTGTTATGAAGGATATTAGTGTCGAAAAGAGTAATAGGTCTTTTGTTGATGCAGTTGCAAGAAGTTTTGGTGGAAATGGGAACAATAAACTTCGTTTTGTTCCTACTTCTATTATTGGTGATGGAAGGGAAGTGGCTAAGATGGACCCGGTGTTGGAAGAAGGTTGCAAAAGATGGAGGAACACTGTGGTTGATTTTTTTGTTGGTTTTCGTATGAACTATAGGGATTTGGTGTATCATTTGAAGAGAATGTGGCGATTGTATCAGTTAGAAGAGGTTATAATGAATCAACATTGGTATGTGTTTTTTTAGCTTTAAGTCAAACGATGGGATGGAGCTGGTTATTGAAAATGGTCCATGGTTGGTTGATAATAAGCCGTTATTTGTGAAAAAGTGGGAACCTGGTCTGTGCATGTCAAAACCAGAAGTTACTAAGGTGCCGGTATGGGTCAAGATTTATGATATTCCATTAGAAGCATGGAATGTTGAGGGTATAAGTAGGATTGTTAGTAGAATGGGTGTCCCAATTATTATGGATAGAATGACTACTTCTATATGTGAGAAGCCATATGGTAGGGCATCGTTTTCGAGGGTCTTGGTTGAAATTGATTCTAACAAACCTTTAGTAGATAACGTTGAACTATGGTATGAAAGTTTGGGTAAAGTTCTGAAACTGTGGGTTGAGTATACTTGGGTTCCGCCACGATGTGAAGAGTGTAAGGTCTTTGGGCATTATTTGAATATTATTTGAATGATTGTACTAGGAAAGTTAATGTTGCTAGTGCAGTTAATAAGAATGGGGAAAATGTTAAGATGACTGATGTTAAGGAGAATAACAGTAATGAAGGGGCTAAAGTTGGTGATGGAGATGAAGGGTGGAAGACTGTTGGTAATCGTAGGAATGGTAGGGGCTTTGGGAATGGTGCACGACAAGGATACATTGGTGGTTATAATACTAGAAGGGATAATAATTATAGGGGTGGTCCTCATAATAAGAATATTGCTAAGGCTGGTAATGTGGGTACTAGAGAAACTAATATGAAAGTTGAAGCTGTTAATAAGGGAAATGTGGGTAAGGTGGATGAGAGTGTGGTTGTAAATGATGATGGTGAGGCAGTTGATAAGGGTAAGAGCAATGTTAGTGAGGATGTTGGGGTTAATAATGGGAAAAGTAATAGTGGGAATAATGAGCCTAAGAAGGCTGTGTTGAATCAAAATTCTGGTAATAAGAATGGTAGAGGGGTTAGTAATGGTAACAAGAATGGTAAGGGTACTAAGAGTGGCAAGGGAATCAGTTCTAAAGAGTCGGTAGGGGTTAAGGGAGTTGCTACTAGTAATAGGTTTGATTTGTTAGGAGATGAGGGCGTTAATGATGAATATGATTTGTGGAAGATGGTTAAAGATCAAGTGATTATTGCATGTGATACTGGTATTCTTGTTGCGGAAAATGTGGTAAAAGGTTGGACCGCGGATATGGTTCAGTTTTATACGGTTAAGTGGAACAATAGAACCAAGAAGAGTGGATCCATTAAACATAGTTTGGAAGTTGAAATGAAAAGTTTGTCTAATCAGATAGTTCAGCTTAGTAGGAATCTCAACAAAAATGCTAAGTTAAATGCTGAAAAGATGTTCAAAAATTCTGGTTCGACTACTCAAGATAAAAATGAAGCTTCTGTTAACAAGTTTTATGATGTAGCCTATAGAGCGGAAGTGGCTAAAATAGAGGAATTGCAAAAGGAAAAGAACCTTGTTGAAGTAGAGTTTTTCATACGTTCAAACAAGGTTTTGGATGATGATCGTAAAGATATTTGGACTGATGATATGATGGAGTATTATTTGAGTAGATGTGAGGAGATAAAAAGTGACCGAATAAATGGTCATCAAACTGATATGGGAGGTTCAGGTTTTGCTAGTGAAATGGAGGAGGACACAAGTGGTTCTGCTCAGTTCATGGTGCAAAATGAAGTCTCTAATGTTATTGATAGTTCTATGGCGCAAGTTGGTGGTGGTCTTGCATCACATTCTTCTTCTGTCCAATGTTAGTGAAAATCTGTTCTTGGAATATATGTGGAATGTCGCAAATGTCTAGGCAGGATGAGGTGAAAAAGTTAATCAGGGAGGAAAGGATTGGTATGTGTGCTATTGTCGAGACTAGGCTTAGGAAGAAATTTGTTAAACCTGTTGGGGACAACGTATTTGGTAACTGGTCTTGGGTCTCCAATATAGTGGATTGTAGGAGTGTTTGTAGGATTATGGTGGGGTGGGATAGTAATGTTATTGGTGCTAACTTGATCTCTCAATTTGATCAGGCTATGCACTTTGAGATTAATTTTGTCCATGACCACAGGAAGCAATTTATTTCCTTTGTTTACGCTAAGAACTTTGATGGGGAAAGAAAGGCGTTATGGGGAAATTTGGTGGAGAACAGCAAGCTTGTCAAGGGTGAACCGTGGGCTATTTTGGGTGATTTCAATGTGGCGTTGAACATTGAAGATTGCTCTGATTCTAATGCCGTCAAGGATAAGGATGTGAAAGACTTCAGAAACTGCTTAGAGTCTTTGGATTTGGAAGACATTACTAGCAAAGGTATGTTTTATACTTGGATTCAGAAACGTAATGATCCTGAAACTGGTATCTTAAAGAAATTAGATAGAGCTTTGGGCAATGGTGATAATGCTACACGCGTCATTCGGGGTCAAAGGAACTTCCTTTTCTTCGAGCAAGTTGTATAACACCCTAGGCAAAGGAACCTAATCGTTGTAGTGTAGTATTAGGGTAAGCCACGAGTATTGATATCGTTCTCTAGGGGAATAGGAATGCTAGTGAGAAGTTACTATGCTAAGGTTGGGGTTGAGGAAGATTATTTTTTATCTTTTTTTATGTTTTTTTTAGGAAATGGAAAGGTACGAATCTCGGGGTTTGAATTTGGGGGTTTTGTATTTCTACCGATTACTCTACTTATCTAATTATCTAATCTAAGGTGATGGTAGTCTATGTCTAATTATTGTGTGCTCATATGATAATTTAAAAATGTGTTTACTTAGGTTTTATTACTCCTTAATTATCTTCTATTGATGGTTGAATTGTCACGTCCTTATTCTTAATCGCGTTGTGTGTCTAAAGTCGTAGGGTATGCGTTTATCCCTAACTCTTTGAACTTACCAAAGGGTCTCGTCTACAAAATCTCTAGGATTTATACACTCTAACTCTAAGGCACTCTTTGTATGGTTTAGCCTACAACTACTCTAGGTGTCATAGTCTAAGGTTCACAAAGATTAATCAAGCATTAAATACACAACGAATGACCTATCGCATTACTAGATCATTAACAATTAAGATAAGAGACAACCAATCAATATTCAATAATTAAGTTTCATAATTCCTAAGCAAACACACAAGTAAATTAGCCGGACATGGAGAACATGCAAGCATACACACAAATAATCAAAGACATAATTGTATTAATGAAGTAAAACACTTATCTTGATGTAAGATAGGGTTTGGAACCCTAAAATATTGTACAAGACAGCCTTGGTTCGGTTTAGGTTTTTACTCCAAAAGACTACTCTCCAATACTGAAAAATTCGGATTCTATATATAAGATTACATATGCGACGGCGTCACCTTATGATTTGTGACGCCGTCGGGTCGCCGTCATTAGGGTTTCGTCTTGGCCATGTTAGTCTTGCGACGGCGTCACCTTGTGCTTGTGACGCCGTCCTCTTCAGCTTATGTCGCCGTCTGGATCAAATCTAGGCCGTCTGAGTTGCGACGGTCTACTCTTTTAAAGCTTGACACCGTCACTTGAAAATAAGAAATTTGACTTATGTCCCGTCACAAAATGCTCCGACGGCGTCGCAGTTAAGCAGTGACGCCGTCACCTTGTATTTCAGCAGCTTGAGTATCTCGATTTCTTGACTTTGGCCATTTTCTTCGTATATCCGTGCCTTTTCGTCCAAATAAGTGCCATTACAGCAATTTGCCTTCAAGAGACCTAAAAAGTGAAAAGGAACGATATTAAGTAATAACGGATACAAAAGTGATCAAATAAGGGCTTAAATGACCCCTCAAAAGGGTACATTTTAAAACCTTATCAAATATCTCTATACTTGGTATTTGCTTGTCCTCAAGCAAATGTGCTTTTAGCCAATTAATTTATAAGTTAGGGGTCATGAAGCATTGGTTTAAAACAGCCCACAACACATAAAAGCCCCGCAAAAGTCATAACAAGCACGGAAATTACATACTAGCACCTCACAAGGGGTGTTTGGATACTCACATCTCTCTCAGGTGTATATGAAATATAACAAGTTGGAAATGGAAGATAAACACTCATTAACCGGTCCTAGTACATAGATTACCATAGGCTTGAGACTAGATCAAACCTCCATCGCTTTGGCGTAAGCACCTAGGAAAGACTATCAAAGAGGTCTTTAAAGGGTTGTAATGTTAGGCTTACGGTAGGGAAACAAAGGGTTTGGTGGGATAGGCTATTTAGTGGTGGCATGTCAAAAATCTTTATGTTACAAGCATACGAAGAATGGCGTTGCTTAGCCAAGACTCGACACTCTAAACTCTAGATAACTGAAACAAACAAACATAAATTTAAAGATAAATGTAGGATGGTAGCCCGTACGTTTTTTTTTACACTCTAGTTTTTTTTCTTTTCTCTTTTTCAAATTTTTTTTTGATTTTTTTTTTCATACACTTTTACTCTACCATCCTCTACTGTAACATCAAAATGATAGGGATTTATAGGCACATCCCTACACTTGAGTTTTTATTACTCTAACACTAATTTGACCCGAATTGAAAATATCAAAACACTTGGGGTATGTTATTATGCAAATAAGGGAATTTAACGTTCCCTTCTAATCATTTCAACTTTAACTTTTTCCCATGAGTCCCAATCGTCCCAAAACTGTATACAAAGGATATGACTCGACTTAGCAACTCATGCAAGCAACTAGATAATTGAACTAAGGGTTTGGGGTGATAACAATAATGCACTAAAAGTGAGTGCATACATGGTAGGCTAAGGCGATTTGGGTGTATATTTGGGGGTGGGGTGTAAACAATGCTCTTCATTGATATTCCGGAAAAACCGAAAAATCAAGAGAACCGCGAAAAGGATAGGCTCTGAGGGGTTAACTAGGGGTATCGTGTACTAAAGATGAGTACAACGCAAAGGTGTGGGGGAATTACTCAACCGATGTGGAAGAAGTAATTATATTACGGGTATCAAACAAGGGTTATCCTAATGCCTCTTATCATTTAGTTATTCCTAACTACACAAGTGTAGTCTTACTAGCGATCTCGGGATGCATCACAAAACAAGTTCTAGAATCTAATATACTACCGGTTCACACTCTAAGCATTAAAGATGAATGCTTTAATTCCTACTAATCTAAGGGTGATTCTCACATTTTGGGTGGAATTTAGGTGGTAAAGGGTTTTTGTGCTAGTCATATAACTTCCTATCCTTGAGACGCTTTTGTTAAGACTAATGGCCCACTCCTATATGTCATGAAAAATTAAAAATTTGGTGCCAAAATTAACCTAACCGACATTTTCTCATGGTTTATTACACAATTGCAATTGGACAAAGCAAATGATCAAGGATAAGCATAGTTTCAAAGTTCCCGTTTTATTTTCCCTCCCTACACTTAAACTGAACATTGTCCCCAATGTTCCCCGAAAGTATCAAAGTTATGATAATGGAAGGTAATTAAAAACGAAAGAAACTAGTACTCCCCTGATTAGCTCGGTAGGATCCGTGTAAAGTGGTGGTTAAATCCTTTCCAAGAAAAATGTATGCGTGAAAAGCTCCTTCCAATCTTTTGTTTCTTCTTCTTGATAAATAAAACCTGCACATTCGAAGAAAACAAACGAAACCTTCGCGTAAAATCGGCGGTAATAATATATATAAGACTCTACTAAACTAGGATATAATGCTTGTGGAATGGATGTTTACAGAATTTTTGGAAAATTAAGACCTGAAAAATTCCAAAATTTTATAAGTAGCTCAGAAAATGAGAAAAAAAGTAATCTGTTGTTTTTACTCCATCCTGATGCCATCAGGTTGCGACCCTGACGCCGTCAGGTTATCCTGACAAAAACTGGTCTGCGATTTTCTGGAAAAAATTCTAGAAAATTTACATCTTTAGAATCTGGAAACATTTCTGCAAAACATCCATTATGACTCGATACAAGCATTTGACTCGAACAAACACACATATATATCTTTTAATGAATTGCCTTTCTCATGTTTACGTTTCTTTTGAAAACGTGTGTAATCCTCCCTACACTTATCCTTAATGTAAAATACCTTTATATGCAATTAAGACTAGGTTAAAAATAAAATAAAGCATTTTTACAAATTTAAACATGAGAATAAACAATTACTAAAAGATATATGACACTAACAAGAAAACAATTAAGCATGGGTTGCCTCCCACGAAGTGCTTTTCTTTATTTAAGAGTCTTGTAGCTAGACTCGTAGTCGTGCCCCTACGTGACTTCGTTACCGTCACCTTCTTCCTCATGACGGTCTCTATTGAGGGATTCCATGTTGTAGAAGTGCCCTATGATACACTTCTCTAAGAGTTCCTCTCCCCAATCGGTTCTATATTCCGGTCCTAGGTTCAAGCAATCCTTATAGAATCCGAAAATCTTAGCCATAACATAATCTACTCCTTTTTCTTTATCCTCCTCATTCCTATAATAGACCGATAGTTTAAGTTCCTTCTCATCATTAGAGAGTGATGAAAACTTCTCAATCTTAAACGGCATTTGGTAAGCTATGTTATCGGTCTCATCTTTGAATTGCACTATTCCTAACGAGGGGTTATAGGTCTTCCCGGTGATTTCTATGAAAGGTTTTCCTAGAATAACGTGGGACAAGCTAGGATCTATGGCCGTACTAATATCATCCACAATTATGAAGTCCGTAGGAAACGTGAAACTACCTACATAAACCGGCAATCCTTTAACTCTACCAAGAAAATTGCACCTAGCCCTAGGATTATCGGGGTCTTGCCTAGTTGGAATAGGCCTCTTCATTACCCAATTGTAGTAGGTGCTAGTCATTATGTTGATTGGGGACTTGCGATCAACGTAGGCCTTTGCCACGAAAAGGTGTCCTATGCAACATGGTATGTTAAGATTCCAAGGGTTCCCAAACTTGATTCTAGGGCTATTCCTAACATACATGTAACGAAGGTCACGCACAAAGTGAGGGTGGCGAGATAGTTCTTCTTCCGTAGGAAACTTATTGAAATAATCAGTATCTACTTCATCTATTTCCTCGGTTGTTTCATTCGTCGGTGGTTCACTAACCTCAAGTGTATGGTCCTCCTCGTCATTTGTTCCATTGGGTTCTACTAAGGTGATGGTGTTGATGAATTGAACGTGCTTAGCTAACTTACTTGGGTCCTTAATCTCTACACCGGAAGGCTCGGGGGTTGAGATAGCATTAACCTTCCTATCACTATTGGTCATGGCTTTCAAAAGGTTATCTATCTTCCTATCCATTTTGGCTTGTTGTTGGTTAAAGCGGTCCGAGAGCTTAGCTATTTGGGCTTCTTGGGATGCGACTAGGTGTTGCAACATCCCCCAATGTTTTGTTGGGAAGGGCTGTGAGATGGGGGCAATGAGAAATCATTGGAAGTGAATTCTTTGGTTTGTCCCCATTAGAAGTCGGGCTTGCCCTTCCATGCTTCTCGGGTTTCATTGAAATTCCTAGGTCCGGGTATTGTAGGGAATCTTCCTCCCGTTCCATTAATACGCGAGGATGCGTAGTCAACGGAAGCATGTTCGGGGGATCGGGTGCAAGTACGCGTGTTATGAGGATCACTACACGGCTCACATGAGGAAGAAACTTTGTTCACATGGCGTGAAGACTTAGGATTTTCGTAGGAACTCATTAGGAATTTAACTTGATCTTCAAGTTCGATCATCCTACGGTCGGAAGATTGTGAGTCAATGGGAGGCAAGGAGATTGCCTTAACGGTTTTGGGCAACTCACGGGGATCATTCCAACTTTCGTTGTCATAGAGGGCAAGGTCCTCTATTATGCCCCATGATTCTTCCGCGGTGAGATCACTAAGTTTTCCACCGGCCGCTTGGTCAATGGATCGCTTTGTGGGGAAATTGACATGATCATAAAAGATTTGGACTTGGAGCCAAAGATCAATGCCGTGATGAGGGACTTTATGAAGTAAGTCCTTGAATTGGGTCCATGCTTCAGAAGAGATTCACCTTGATGTTGTTGGAACATCAAGATGTCATTCCTAAGTTTAGTGGTTCTCCCCGGTGGGAAAAATTGAGCAAGGAAGCGAGAGGTGAGATCTTCCTAACTTGAGATGGAGCCGGCGGGAAGTCGCTCAAGCCAATTACTAGCTTGGTCCCGTAGAGAAAATTGGAAGAGACTCAGACGCGTGGTCGCTCGAGTAGTAGCATCAAGGTCGATGGAATTGACAATTTTAAGGAAATCCCTTAGATGCTGATTTGGATCTTCGGAGCGAAGTCCATGGAATGCACATCCGTTTTGCACCAACCGGATGGTGTCGGATCGCAGGGCCGTAGTTTGGGCTTGGTCGGGAAGCTCAATGGTGTTCCTATAGCCTAGGTGGCTTGGTCTCGAGTATTCACCAAGAGTACGGGCTCTTGGCGGGTCAATTGGTGGTGGGTTGATGAATGGTAGGTGGTTATCACCTTCCATGATGAAAAGTGATGGGGTTACGAACAAAGGTCACGAAGAAGGGGATAGACTACGAGAAGGCTAAAAATGAGAAAAATTTACTTGATAGGAATCAAGCAAAGAAACCTAAACGAGGTGGACTACTAACTAGCTATTCTATTCCCCGGCAGCGGCGCCAAAAACTTGATAACGCTACACGCGTCGTTCAGGGTCAAAGGAACTTCCTTTTCTTCGAGCAAGTTTTATAACACCCTAGGCAGTGAACCTAATCGTTGTAGTGTAGTATTAGGGTAAGCCACGGGTATTGATATCGTTCTCTAGGGGAATAGGAATGCTAGTGAGAAGTTACTACGCTAAGGTTGGGGTTGAGGAAGATTATTTTTTATCTTTTTTTATGTTTTTTTAGGAAATGGAAAGGTACGAATCTCGGGGTTTGAATTTGGGGGTTTGGTATTTTTACCGATTACTCTACTTATCTAATTATCTAATCTAAGGTGATGGTAGTCTATGTCTAATTATTGTGTGCTCGTATGATAGTTTAAAAATGTGTTTACTTAGGTTTTATTACTCCTTAATTATCTCCTATGGATGGTTGAATTGTCACATCCTTATTCTTAATCGCGTTGTGTGTCTAAAGTCGTAGGGTATGCGTTTATCCTTAACTCTTTGAACTTACCAAAGGGTGTCGTCTACAAAATCTCTAGGATTTATACACTCTAACTCTAAGGCACTCTTTGTATGGTTTAGCCTACAACTACTCTAGGTGTCATAGTTTAAGGTTCACAAAGATTAATCAAGCATTAACTACACAACGAATGACCTATCGCATTACTAGATCATTAACAATTAAGATAAGAGACAACCAATCAATATTCAATAATTAAGTTTCATAATTCCTAAGCAAACACACAAGTAAATTAGCCGGACATGGAGAACATGCAAGCATACACACAAATAATCAAAGACATAATTGTATTAATGAAGTAAAACACTTAACTTGATGTAAGATAGCGTTTGGAACCCTAAAATACTGTACAAGACAGCCTTGGTTCGGTTTAGGTTTTTACTCCAAAAGACTACTCTCCAATACTGAAAAATTCGGATTCTATATATAAGATTACATATGCGACGACGTCACCTTATGATTTGTGACGCCGTCAGGTCGCCGTCATTAGGGTTTCGTCTTGGCCACGTTAGTCTTGCGACAGCGTCACCATGTGCTTGTGACGCCGTCCTCTTCAGCTTATGACGCCGTCTGGATCAAATCTAGGCCGTCTGAGTTGCGACGGCCTACTCTTTTAAAGCTTGACACCGTCACCTGAAAATAAGAAATTTGACTTCTGTCCCGTCACAAAATGCTCCGACGGCGTCGCAGTTAAGCAGTGACGCCGTCACCTTGTATTTCAGCAGCTTGAGTGTCTCGATTTCTTGACTTTGGCCATTTTCTTCGTATATCCGCGCCTTTTCTTCCAAATAAGTGCCATTACAGCAATTTGCCTTCAAGAGACCTAAAAAGTGAAAATGAATGATATTAAGTAATAACGGATACACAAGTGATCAAATAAGGGCTTAAATGACCCCTCAAAAAGGTACATTTTAAAACCTTATCAAATGGTAATTTCATTTCCACTTACGAGAATTGTTTTGCTGAGTTTCTTCCGTTTGTTACCTCGGATCATTGTCCGGTTGTGCTCGTGCATCCGTTTGCTAAGGCTTCCAAACCTAGGTCTTTTAGGTTTGCGAATTTCCTTGCTGATAAGGATAGTTTTTTGCCTGCTGTTAATGATAACTGGGGTATTGATGTTAATGGATTTCAGATGTTTATCCTGGCCAAAAGATTAAAAAACATGAAGAGGCATTTGCGGAATATGAATAGGGTTAACGGTAATGTTTTTAATAAGGTGAAAGCGTTAAGATTTGAGCTTAAGAGGGTTCAACAAAGCCTGGATAAAGACCCTAATAATAGTAGTCTTAGAGATGAAGATATTACGTATTGCAAGGCTTATAAGGAAGCTGTTAGAGATGAGGAGAGTTTATTAAGACAAAATACTAAGATCCAGTGGCTTAAGGATGGTGATCAGAATACGTCATATTTCCACAATGTTCTTAAAAGTAGAGTTAGTAAAAGCATAATTCAGGTGGTCCATGATGAGCAGGGTAACAAGTATTATGGTGATGATGTTCCGGTATGTTTTGTTGATCATTTTAAAAATTTTTGGGGAGAGAAGATGATGTTTTTTCTATTGATGACTGTGATGAGCTATTCACCAAAAAGCTTGATCCAATGGTTGCTAATAACATGGTTAGAGCTGTTACGGATATTGAAATCAAAGAAGCTATGTTTAGTATTAATGAAGACAAAACTGCTGGTCCGGATGGGTTTACGTCCAAATTTTTCAAGTCTGCTTGGAGTATTGTTGGGAGTGATGTGTGTGCAGCGGTGAAAGAGTTTTTCAGTTCTGTTAAGCTGCTTGGAGAGTTCAACGCTAACCTCATTTCTCTCATTCCCAAGATTCAAATTCCTTTGAAAGTCTCGGATTACAGACCTATTGCGTGTGGCAATGTTATCTACAAATGTATTAGTAAAGTCATCACCAACAGACTCAAAGATGGCTTATGTGATCTGATTGATAGCAACCAGTGTGCGTTCATTCCGGGAAGACAGATTAGTGACAACATTCTCTTGGCGCAGGAGTTTATGCAGGGTTACAGTTGGAATGGTAAGATCAGCAAATGTGCAATTAAGGTGGACATTCAGAAGGCCTATGATACCGTTAATTGGGATTTTCTGAAGACTATCCTTAATCAGTTTGGCTTTCACAATTCAATGGTGCACTGGATCATGGTATGTCTCACTTCCGCTTCTTTTTCTATTTGTGTTAATGGGGAATTGCATGGGTTCTTTAAGAGTAAACGGGGATTGAGACAGGGAGACCCTATGTCTCCATATTTGTTTACTATTGTTATGGAAGTTTTCAACTTAATGGTGAAAAGACAAATTAGGAATGATAATAGGTTTCGCTATCATTGGGGTTGTAAGAAGTTATTATTGACCCATTTATGCTTTGCGGATGACCTGTTATTATTATGTCATGGTGATGAGGTTTCTGCTTGTGTTTTAAGAAGGGCGTTAGATGAGTTTACCATGTCTTCTGGTTTATTTCCTAGTCCGGCTAAAAGTTCTGTTTTCTTTGGTAGTGTCACGGAGGAGGTTAATTCTAGGATCCTTCTTGCTATGCCCTTTAGTATTAGTGATTTTCCCATGAAATATTTAGGAATTCCTTTGACGGGTAAGAGAATTTGCAACAATGATTGTAGGGTTTTGATTGAAAAAGTTAAGAATAGAATTCATGATTGGAGGAACAAAACTTTGTCATTTGCGGGTAGACTTTAATTAATTGCATCGGTGCTTGCTTCTCTTCATGTTTACTGGGCATCCATGTTTATTCTTCCTGCTTATGTTTGTGATAGCATTGATAAGGTGCTGAAGAAGTTTTTATGGTCTGGTAGGGGTGATGGGAGAGAGATAGCTAGCGTTGCTTGGAAAGATATATGTAAGCCTAAAAATCAAGGGGGCCTTGGTCTTAAACCCCTTAGATTATTGAATGAGGCTCTTATGTCTAAACACCTTTCGAACGTTATTAATAAGAAAGATTCGTTGTGGGTCAAGTGGGTGTATGCTTATAGGATCAAAGATAGAAATATTTGGCAGAATGTTAGTTTTATTAATGGCTCGTGGAGTTGGAATCAGATTCTGAGGCTTAGGGATAAAATTCGTAGCTTTGTTGTGTATAAGTTGGGAAATGGTAGAAGTTGTTCTGTTTGGTTTGATAAATGGCACACGAATGGCCCCTTATGTAAGCTTATCACCCATAGTTTTCTTACAGAACATGGATTTGATGTGAATGATAAGGTTGCGGATTGGATTGATGATAATGGTTGGAAATGGCCTTCTGAATGGAATGGTTTTTTTTGATGAGGTTCTTAATGTTCCGGTTCCTTCCTTAGTCAATGAATGTGATGATAAGCCTATCTGGATTAATAAGAAGAATAAGGAAACGGATTTTAGCGTTAAGGAGGCATGGAAAGGTATGAGAACAGACTGCCCTAAAGTTATTTGGTATAAACACGTTTGGTTTTCTCAGTGCATTCCTAGGCACACTTTTGTGCTCTGGATGGCAATGAGAGGTAGACTCAAAACTAATGATAGGATATCTAAATGGTTCTATATTTCTAGTACTTTATGCCCATTATGTCAAAATGTTGATGAAACCCACAGCCGCTTGTTTTTCAAATGTCAATTTTCTAAAAGTGTGTGGGATAATCTTAAGCCGTTATGTAGACTGGAAGATATATCCTGTACTTGGGCTGAGATTGTTTCAGGATTATCAGTTAAAATTGCCAATAATTCGTTATGGAGCGTTATTCAGCGTTTGGTTTTCGGGGCTGCTATTTATTATATTTGGCAAGAGAGGAATATGAGAATCTTCCAAAATGTGTTTAGGTCGGAAGAGATTATTTTTAGTTTGATTGTGGATACGGTTAGACATAAGATTATGGGTTTGAATATTAAGCACTCCCGTGAGGTTGAAAAAGCTGTTAATATTTGGAAAATTCCCTTGAAATGCAGTAATGGTAGTACTTGGAAGGTTTATAATGATGGTACGGATGGTATCACATAGTAATTGGAGTTGTTTTATGTTGTACATGATCACATTGAGTCATGTGCAGATATGTCGGGCTGATCAGGGGATTTGGTATTGTTCTTGGAATCCTTGTATCTTTGGTTATGGTGCTGATGCAGTTTATCATTTGTTCTATTGCAAGCTGGTTGATCTTCATGCGTTGGGTCTCTGGTTTTGTTCGCACTGGTTTTGGAGCAAGTAACCAAATCTTTGACCGTGGTGATGATGGTACGTCAATTACGTTTTCTTTATATAGGCTATGCACTACTGTAAAGAGAGCCTTGGTATGTTTTCTTATCATGCCTTTGGTGTAGTTGAAATTCCAGGTATGTTAATTAAGCATTTTCTTTGGTCCTTTGCAATTAGCCTGCGCTGGTCTTGTTTTATTGGTATTAGGTGGTGGTTATGCAATTGGCTATGCACTACAGATAGTATGATTAAATTCTGCTACCGGCCTCTTTGTTTGGAGGTTTGAGGTTGAGTAGGCTATGCACTACAGAATTGAGTCTTACTATCTGCGCTGGCCTCTTGTTATGGGTGGATAATTGGAAGGCTAACAAGATTATGGTCAAATGTCATCCATGGACTTTGTTCTATTTTTGTACTAAAGAGGGCCTGGTGAGGACTATTAGTTATAAGAATATTATCAAGTCCCATGGTTTTGACAATTTTGACTATTTTCCTCTGTGGTTTCCCTTTTGCTGGTGTAATGATCTGGTGGTGGCTTCTCTCAAGCAGTCTCTAATGAGTTTAATGATTATTGAGACTGTCTTGAGTTTCTGCACCAGGTCTAATATGTGGTCTGGATATGATGGCCTTTTCATTATTAGACTCCTTTTGGTGGCTTTGTCTAAGTACTGTTTGGGTCATGGATTAGTGTTTGATATTGGAAGCTGGTATTTGATTTTGGTTATTATGTTTACTATTTCCTGGACTAATGGCTTTTTCATTTCCTGTACTCTTTTTCCTTGTTCAAAATTTTCCCATAGGGTTTTTGTTTGGCAAGGTTTTTTAATGAGACAGGATTATTGGGTGAGGTTATTTCTTGATGACTCATCCTCTTTCAAGGCTGTAGATGATGGTATTAGTTTGGACTACTCTAGATCTAGATTGTTGGAAGGACATTTGCTGCATTTCTCCTCTGTTCAGTATAATAACTCCCATTCTATCAGGATTTACAGATTTGCTTTCTTTCAGCTACCTCATATGGTGATGTTTGGATATATTTTGGTTGGTCCCTTAGTATATTCCATGATTCAGAGTATGATGGTAGCTTTAGATCAAGCTTGTTTTGCTGCAATGACTGCTGTTTTGGGAGCTGTTTTGTTTTTGATATTGTTAGCCTATTTTGGTTATCTAGTTTCTTGTTATTAGCAGCTTTATATGTTTGTTTTGGTTTGTTTGTCCTTTCTATTTCCTAGGCAAGAGAATAACTATTTAGGGGTTGTCCTAGTAGTTTCTTGTTCTTGTGCTATTCCTTGTACATAACTTTTTCCATTTTATTTAATCTATTTTACCTTGGAAAAAATAATAATAATAATAATAATAATAATAATAATAATAATAATAATAATAATAATAATAATAATAATAATAATAATAATAGTAGTAGTAATTGGTCCAACTATAAGAACGAGTCCTAAATGTAACACACAAGAGGTATATAATGATATTCAATAGTAGTATTATCAATAACATTAAAGGTGATAAACTCTTTATTCAAATTTTTGAACATTTGACACAACGCATACTATGTGATAAAATCATAAACAACTATGTCACCTATGACCAATCATGCATTTTGGTCCATCCATTTGGAAATGGAGTAAGGTGTGGTCCCACATAAAATCCTGTATCTTTAACTATCCAGAAACAAAATCGTGGTTTATTGTGTACCCATTTTTGGCAATGTGGGATAATTTTATGATAGAACACACCAAAAGAAGCGGTCCTTGAACCATTCCAGTTGAAAGAAGCATAGAAAAAGGTAGTTTGCCAAAAGTTTTCACAGAAACTCCAGTTTTCATTTTCGTTCAATGCAAGCGTATGGTCTCCCAGATCATCATCCTCTGATTTTACATTAACCTTGATTGGATCATTCATGTAGTTATAGATATAGATGCTCCAATAACTCCATGGACAAGTCTTTTTGGCATTAGTTGTCGAAGTTTTTGCTATTGGAGATGCGTTTGTAGTGAAAACAAGGTAAATGAACAAGAAAATAAATGACTTCATGGGTGTGTTGAATGGGCATATGACTATATGAACCTATACGAAGATAATGTTATATAGACCAAAAAAGTTGGTTCATTATTTTCAAAGTTAATATCTAAAAGTTGACTTTCATGGTTTAAATGTAAGTATTAATGATTTTGATCCATTGAGTAAAGTTGACTTTCATAGTTTAAATGTAAGTATTAATGATTTTGATCCATTGAGTAAAGTTGAATTTCATGGTTTAAATGCAAGTATTAATGCTTTGACCCATTCACTTGAGTTTCATTTGCGTCATTATACTCCGTCCGTCTAAAAAAAGTGTCCATCATATTATTTATGTTTGTCCCAAAAAACGTTTTTAGATTTTATTTTTAGATAGTAATTATGACTGATCTTCCTACTTTACCCTTATAATCAAAACATGCATTAATTACTAATTCTTGATTTATATATTAACTATAAAAGTAAAAATGAGTTTTTTTTATCAATTTAAAGTAGCATTAATTACACATATTATAATTTGTCCAACTTTTTTGTGTGGACACTCTTTTAGGGATGGATAGAGTAATAGAAGTTCGGTTTCATGGTTTAAATATATGTATTAATGATTTTGATCCATTCACTTGAGTTTCACTTGGGTAATTATATTAAATGTTGAGTTTCATGGTTTAAATGTAAGTATTAACGATTTTGACCATTCACTTGAGTTTCATTTGCATCATTAAATTAAAAGTTGAGTTTCACGATTTAAATGTAATTATTAATTAGCAGGGTACCCGCGCGATGCGGCGGCGGGTACCCTGAAATAAAAAAATTCAATGAACCATGCTTTATAATCTAAAACGTTTTATGTGACGATAAATTTGCGGATGTCAAAAATTTCATGTCGCATATTTCAACTATTTAGAATATTATAGTAGGGTACCCGCGCGTTGCGATGCTTGGTATCAAGTAATAAAATTTTCGGCAAAAAATGTTTTCAATTTTATGTTTTCTCTTACAATAACTTTACCAATAGCGAAAACATAATGAGTTTGAGTAACTTTAAAAAAAATGATTGATAATATCAAACTAATTCATATAAAAACAATTGAAAGTGCCGTGATTTTGCGTTGCGGTAGTCAATAATGTTATGGGGTTATAGTCAAATTAGTTGATAGTGGTCCGTAGTCACAAGCAAGTAGAAACATTTTTTTTATGAAATATATATATATATTTTTGAACATATATATAAAAGATATAACTAAAGAGTACTTATAATGTATACATCTTGTAAAGTATATATTTATGAAAATGTTTGAATCATTAATATTGTTTATAACACTTGTCCCACATAGATAGAAGATATAAATAGAAGAATGTTTATAATGTAAAGAAAACTTACATGTTTAAATAATCATTTAGAGTTATCTATGAAAACTATAATAATTAATATACTAATATATTAATCATTGAATTAGCACTTAGCACTTTGCACATTTGCATCATTTGTCTTAAAAAAATTGTCCCGACTTTTACAAAAAACCGTTTTTTACTTTTGTGGTTAATTTTATTTAAAATAATTCAAAATTTATTTAGATTGGGTCTCGAAATACTTTTACGATATAATAATAGTTTTGGAACTTTGTAGTTTTGCATGCATTTTAAAATCACATTCATTTATATGTGCATTTTTGCATTAAAACTAAACTAATTCAAAAAGAAATAAAAATGAAGCATTAAAAAGTTGTGGAAGATAAATTAGTAAAAGCAATTTATTGTGTACATTATGCATTAAAAATTGTAATGCTTAAAAAACACATTAATGACATCTTAAAAAAATTAAGGAGAGAGGGTCATCCCTCCATTATAAGTAGTATAGATATAGATATATGTATAAAATCAAATAAATTATCACTTATGAATTTACATCTTTGTCTTAAAAAACTTGTCCCGACTTTTACAAAAAACCGTTTTTTACTTTTTTGGTTAGTTTTATTTAAAATAATTCAAAATTTATTTTGATTGGTTCTCGAAACACTTTTACGATATAATAATAGTTTTGGAACTTTGTAATTTTGCATGCATTTTAAAATCACATTCATTTATATGTGCATTTTTGCATTAAAACTAAACTAATTCAAAAAAATTTAATAAATGAAGCATTAAAATGTTGTGGAAGATAAATTAGTAAAAACAATTTATTGTGTACATTATGCATTAAAAATTGTAATGCTTAAAAAACACATTAATGACATCTTAAAAAAATTTAGGAGAGAGGGTCATCCCTCCATTATAAGTAGTATAGATATAGATATGTGTAATATGTATAAAATCAAATAAATTATCACATATGAATTTACATCTTTGTCTTAAAAAACATTTCCCGACTTGTACAAAAAACCGTTTTTTACTTTTGTGGTTAATTTTATTTAAAATAATTCAAAATTTATTTAGATTGGTTCTCGAAACACTTTTACGATATATTAATAGTTTTGGAGATTTGCAGTTTTGCATGCAATTTAAAATCACATTCACTTATATGTGCAGTTTTGCATTAAAACTAAACTATATAAAAGAAATACTAAATGAAGCATTAAAATGTTGTGGAAGATAAATTAGTAAAAGCAATTTATTGTGTACATTATGCATTAAAAATTGTAATGTTTAAAAAAAACATTAAATACATCTTAAAAGAATTTAGGAGAGAGGGTCATCCCTCCATTATAAGTAGTATAGATATAGATATGTGTAATATGTACAAAATCAAATAAATTATCACTTATGAATTTACATCTTTGTCTTAAAAAAATTGTCCCGACTTTTAGAAAAAAACCGTTTTTTACTTTTGCAATTAATTTTATTTAAAATAATTCAAAATTTATTTAGATTGGTTCTCGAAACACTTTTACGATATAAAAATAGTTTTGGAACTTTGTAGTTTTGCATGCATTTTAAAATCACATTCATTTATATGTGCATTTTTGCATTAAAACTAAACTAATTCAAAAAGAAATAATAAATGAAGCATTAAAAAGTTGTGGAAGATAAATTAGTAAAAGCAATTTATTGTGTACATTATGCATTAAAAATTGTAATGCTTAAAAAACACATTAATGACATCTTAAAAAAATTAAGGAGAGAGGGTCATCCCTCCATTATAAGTAGTATAGATATAGATATAGATATATGTATAAAATAAAATAAATTATCACTTATGAATTTACATCTTTGTCTTAAAAAAATTGTCCCGACTTTTACAAAAAACCGTTTTTTACTTTTGTGGTTAATTTTATTTAAAATAATTCAAAATTTATTTTGATTGGTTCTCGAAACACTTTTACGATATAATAATAGTTTTGGAACTTTGTAATTTTGCATGCATTTTAAAATCACATTCATTTATATGTGCATTTTTGCATTAAAACTAAACTAATTCAAAAAAATTTAATAAATGAAGCATTAAAATGTTGTGGAAGATAAATTAGTAAAAACAATTTATTGTGTACATTATGCATTAAAAATTGTAATGCTTAAAAAACACATTATTGACATCTTAAAAAAATTTAGGAGAGAGGGTCATCCCTCCATTATAAGTAGTATAGATATAGATATGTGTAATATGTATAAAATCAAATAAATTATCACATATGAATTTACATCTTTGTCTTAAAAAACATTTCCCGACTTGTACAAAAAACCGTTTTTTACTTTTGTGGTTAATTTTATTTAAAATAATTCAAAATTTATTTAGATTGGTTCTCGAAACACTTTTACGATATATTAATAGTTTTGGAGCTTTGTAGTTTTGCATGCAATTTAAAATCACATTCACTTATATGTGCAGTTTTGCATTAAAACTAAACTATATAAAAGAAATACTAAATGAAGCATTAAAATGTTGTGGAAGATAAATTAGTAAAAGCAATTTATTGTGTACATTATGCATTAAAAATTGTAATGCTTAAAAAACACATTAATGACATCTTAAAAAAATTTATGAGAGAAGGTCATCCCTCGATTATAAGTAGTATACATATGTGTAATATGTATAAAATCAAATAAATTATCACATATGAATTTACATCTTTGTCTTAAAAAAAAGTTCTCGACTTTTACAAAAAACCGTTTTTTACTTTTGTGGTTAATTTTATTTATAATAATTCAAATTTTATTTAGATTGGTTCTCGAAACACTTTTACAATATATTAATAGTTTTGGAGCTTTGTAGTTTTGCATGCATTTTAAAATCACATTCATTTATATGTGCATTTTTGCATTAAAACTAAACTATATAAAAGAAATACTAAATGAAGCATTAAAATGTTGTGGAAGATAAATTAGTAAAAGCAATTTATTGTGTACATTATGCATTAAAAATTGTAATGCTTGAAAAAACATTAAAGACATCTTAAAAAAATTTAGGAGAGAGGGTCATCCCTCCATTATAAGTAGTATAGATATGTGTAATATGTACAAAATCAAATAAATTATCACTTATGAATTTACATCTTTGTCTTAAAAAAATTGTCCCGACTTTTACAAAAAACCGTTTTTTACTTTTGTGATTAATTTTATTTAAAATAATTCAAAATTTATTTAGATTGGTTCTCGAAACACTTTTACGATATAATAATAGTTTTGGAACTTTGTAGTTTTGCATGCATTTTAAAATCACATTCATTTATATGTGCATTTTTGCATTAAAACTAAACTAATTCAAAAAGAAATAATAAATGAAGCAATAAAATGTTGTGGAAGATAAATTAGTAAAAGCAATTTATTGTGTAAATTGTGCATTAAAGATTGTAATGCTTAAAAAACACATTAATGACATCTTAAAAAAATTTAGGAGAGAGGGTCATTCCTCCATTATAAGTAGTAAAGATAAAGATATAGATATATGTATAAAATCAAATAAATTATCACTTATGAATTTACATCTTTGTCTTAAAAAAATTGTCCCGGCTTTTACAAAAAACCGTTTTTTACTTTTGTGGTTAATTTTATTTAAAATAATTCAAATTTTATTTAGATTGGTTCTCGAAACACTTTTACGATATATTAATAGTTTTGGAGCTTTGTAGTTTTGCATGCATTTTAAAATCACATTCATTTATATGTGCATTTTTGCATTAAAACTAAACTAATTCAAAAAGAAATACTAAATGAAGCATTAAAATGTTGTGGAAGATAAATTAGTAAAAGCAATTTATTGTGTACATTATGCATTAAAAATTGTAATGCTTAAAAAACACATTAAAGACATCTTAAAAAAATTTAAGAGAGAGGGTCATCCCTCCATTATAAGTAGTATAGATATGTGTAATAAGTATAAAATCAAATAAATTATTTCTTATGAATTTACATCTTTGTCTTAAAAAAATTGTCCCGACTTTCACAAAAAACCGTTTTTTACTTTTGTGGTTAATTTTATTTAAAATAATTCAAAATTTATTTAGATTGGTTCTCGAAACACTTTTACGATATATTAATAGTTTTGGAGCTTTGTAGTTTTGCATGCAATTTAAATTCACATTCACTTATATGTGCAGTTTTGCATTAAAACTAAACTATATAAAAGAAATACTAAATGAAGCATTAAAATGTTGTGGAAGATAAATTAGTAAAAGCAATTTATTGTGTACATTATGCATTAAAAATTGTAATGTTTAAAAAAAACATTAAAGACATCTTAAAAAAATTTAGGAGAGAGGGTCATCCCTCCATTATAAGTAGTATAGATATGTGTAATATGTATAAAATCAAATAAATTATCACTTATGAATTTACATCTTTGTCTTAAAAAAATTGTCCCGACTTTTACAAAAAACCGTTTTTTACTTTTGTGACTAATTTTATTTAAAATAATTCAAAATTTATTTAGATTAGTTTTCGAAACACTTTTACGATATAATAATAGTTTTGGAACTTTGTAGTTCTGCATGCATTTTAAAATCACATTCATTTATATGTGCATTTTTGCATTATAACTAAACTAATTCAAAAAGAAATAATAAATGAAGCAATAAAATGTTGTGAAAGATAAATTAGTAAAAGCAATTAATTGTGTACATTGTGCATTAAAAATTGTAATGCTTAAAAAACTCATTAATGACATCTTAAAAAAATTTAGGAGAGAGGGTCATCCCTCCATTATAAGTAGTAAAGATAAAGATATAGATATATGTATAAAATCAAATAAATTATCACTTATGAATTTACATCTTAATAAAACCGTTTTTTACTTTTGTGGTTAATTTTATTTAAAATAATTCAAATTTTATTTAGATTGGTTCTCGAAACACTTTTACGATATATTAATAGTTTTGGAGCTTTGTAGTTTTGCATGCATTTTAAAATCACATTCATTTATATGTGCATTTTTGCATTAAAACTAAACTAATTCAAAAAGAAATTCTAAATGAAGCATTAAAATGTTGTGGAAGATAAATTAGTAAAAGCAATTTTTATGCATTAAAAATTGTAATGCTTAAAAAACACATTAAAGACATCTTAAAAAAATTTAAGAGAGATGGTCATCCCTCCATTATAAGTAGTATAGATATGTGTAATAAGTATAAAATCAAATAAATTATTTCTTATGAATTTACATCTTTGTCTTAAAAAAATTGTCCCGACTTTCACAAAAAACGATTTCTTATTTTTGTTGTTAATTTTATTTAAAATAATTCAAAATTTATTTAGATTGGTTCTAGAAACACTTTTACGATATATTAATAGTTTTGGAGCTTTGTAGTTTTGCATGCATTTTAAAATCACATTCATTTATATGTGCATTTTTGCATTAAAACTAAACTATATAAAAGAAATACTAAATGAAGCATTAAAATGTTGTGGAAGATAAATTAGTAAAAGCAATTTATTGTGTACATTATGCATTAAAAATTATAATGTTTAAAAAAACATTAAAGACATCTTAAAAAAATTTAGGAGAGAGGGTCATCCCTCCATTATAAGTAGTATATAGATATGTGTAATATGTACCAAATCAAATAAATTATCACTTATGAACTTACATCTTTGTCTTAAAAAAATTGTCCCGACTTTTACAAAAAACCGTTTTTTACTTTTGTGGTTAATTTTATTTAAAATAATTCAAAATTTATTTAGATTGGTTCTCGAAACACTTTTACGATATAATAATAGTTTTGGAACTTTGTAGTTCTGCATGCATTTTAAAATCACATTCATTTATATGTGCATTTTTGCATTATAACTAAACTAATTCAAAAAGAAATAATAAATGAAGCAATAAAATGTTGTGGAAGATAAATTAGTAAAAGCAATTTATTGTGTATATTATGAATTAAAAATTGTAATGCTTAAAAAACACATTAATGACATCTTAAAAAAAATTAGGAGAGAAGGTCATCCCTCGATTATAAGTAGTATAGATATGTGTAATATGTATAAAATCAAATAAATTATCTCATATGAATTTACATCTTAGTCTTAAAAAAAATTTCCCGACTTTTACAAAAAACCGTTTTTTACTTTTGTGGTTAATTTTATTTATAATAATTCAAAATTTATTTAGATTGGTTCTCGAAACACTTTTACGATATATTAATAGTTTTGGAGCTTTGTAGTTTTGCATGCATTTTAAAATCACATTCATTTATATGTGCATTTTTGCATTAAAACTAAACTATATAAAAGAAATACTAAATGAAGCACTAAAATGTTGTGGAAGATAAATTAGTAAAAGCAATTTATTGTGTACATTATGCATTATAAATTGTAATGATTAAAAAAAACATTAAAGACATCTTAAAAAAATTTAGGAGAGAAGGTCATCCCTCCATTATAAGTAGTATAGATATAGATATATGTATCAAATCAAATAAATTATCACTTATAAATTTACATCTTTGTGTTAAAAAAATTGTCCCTACTTTTACAAAAAACCGTTTTTTACTTTTGTGACTAATTTTATTTAAAATAATTCAAAATTTATTTAGATTGGTTTTCGAAACACTTTTACGATATAATAATAGTTTTGGAGCTTTGTAGTTCTGCATGCATTTTAAAATCACATTCATTTATATGTGCATTTTTGCATTATAACTAAACTAATTCAAAAAGAAATAATAAATGAAGCAATAAAATGTTGTGAAAGATAAATTAGTAAAAGCAATTTATTGTGTACATTGTGCATTAAAAATTGTAATGCTTAAAAAACTCATTAATGACATCTTAAAAAAATTTAGGAGAGAGGGTCATCCCTCCATTATAAGTAGTAAAGATAAAGATATAGATATATGTATAAAATCAAATAAATTATCACTTATGAATTTACATCTTTGTCTTAAAAAAATTGTCCCGGCTTTTACAAAAAACCGTTTTTTACTTTTGTGGTTAATTTTATTTAAAATAATTCAAATTTTATTTAGATTGGTTCTCGAAACACTTTTACGATATATTAATAGTTTTGGAGCTTTGTAGTTTTGCATGCATTTTAAAATCACATTCATTTATATGTGCATTTTTGCATTAAAACTAAACTAATTCAAAAAGAAATACTAAATGAAGCATTAAAATGTTGTGGAAGATAAATTAGTAAAAGCAATTTATTGTGTACATTATGCATTAAAAATTGTAATGCTTAAAAAACACATTAAAGACATCTTAAAAAAATTTAAGAGAGATGGTCATCCCTCCATTATAAGTAGTATAGATATGTGTAATAAGTATAAAATCAAATAAATTATTTCTTATGAATTTACATCTTTGTCTTAAAAAAATTGTCCCGACTTTCACAAAAAACCATTTCTTATTTTTGTTGTTAATTTGATTTAAAATAATTCAAAATTTATTTAGATTGGTTTTTGAAACACTTTTACGATATATTAATAGTTTTGGAGCTTTGTAGTTTTGCATGCATTTTAAAATCACATTCATTTATATGTGCATTTTTGCATTAAAACTAAACTATATAAAAGAAATACTAAATGAAGCATTAAAATGTTGTGGAAGATAAATTAGTAAAAGCAATTTATTTTGTACATTATGCATTAAAAATTATAATGTTTAAAAAAACATTAAAGACATCTTAAAAAAATTTAGGAGAGAGGGTCATCCCTCCATTATAAGTAGTATAGATATGTGTAATATGTACAAAATCAAATAAATTATCATTTATGAATTTACATCTTTGTCTTAAAAAAATTGTCCCGACTTTTACAAAAAACCGTTTTTTACTTTTGTGATTAATTTTATTTAAAATAATTCAAAATTTATTTAGATTGGTTCTCGAAACACTTTTACGATATAATAATAGTTTTGTAACTTGGTAGTTTTGCATGCATTTTAAAATCACATTCATTTATATGTGCATTTTTGCATTAAAACTAAACTAATTCAAAAAGAAATAATAAATGAAGCATTAAAAAGTTGTGGAAGATAAATTAGTAAAAGCAATTTATTGTGTACATTATGCATTAAAAATTGTAATGCTTAAAAAACACATTAATGACATCTTCAAAAAAAATTAGGAGAGAAGGTCATCCCTCGATTATAAGTAGTATAGATATGTGTAATATGTATAAAATCAAATAAATTATCTCATATGAATTTACATCTTAGTCTTAAAAAAAATTTCCCGACTTTTACAAAAAACCGTTTTTTACTTTTGTGGTTAATTTTATTTATAATAATTCAAAATTTATTTAGATTGGTTCTCGAAACACTTTTACGATATATTAATAGTTTTGGAGCTTTGTAGTTTTGCATGCATTTTAAAATCACATTCATTTATATGTGCATTTTTGCATTAAAACTAAACTATATAAAAGAAATACTAAATGAAGCACTAAAATGTTGTGGAAGATAAATTAGTAAAAGCAATTTATTGTGTACATTATGCATTATAAATTGTAATGATTAAAAAAAACATTAAAGACATCTTAAAAAAATTTTGGAGAGAAGGTCATCCCTCCATTATAAGTAGTATAGATATAGATATATGTATAAAATCAAATAAATTATCACTTATAAATTTACATCTTTGTCTTAAAAAAATTGTCCCTACTTTTACAAAAAACCGTTTTTTACTTTTGTGGTTAATTTTATTTAAAATAATTCAAAATTTATTTTGATTGGTTCTCGAAACACTTTTACGATATAATAATAGTTCTGGAACTTTGTAATTTTGCATGCATTTTAAAATCACATTCATTTATATGTGCATTTTTGCATTAGAACTAAACTAATTCAAAAAGAAATAATAAATGAAGCATTAAAATGTTGTGGAAGATAAATTAGTTAAAACAATTTATTGTGTACATTATGCATTAAAAATTGTAATGCTTAAAAAACACATTAATGACATCTTAAAAAAATTTAGGAGAGAGGGCCATCCCTCCATTATAAGTAGTATAGATATAGATATAGATATATGTAATATGTATAAAATCAAATAAATTATCACATATGAATTTATATCTTTGTCTTAAAAAAAAATTCCCGACTTTTACAAAAAACCGTTTTTTACTTTTTTGGTTAATTTTATTTAAAATAATTCAAAATTTATTTAGATTGGTTCTCGAAACACTTTTACGATATATTAATAGTTTTGGAGCTTTGTAGTTTTGCATGCATTTTAAAATCACATTCATTTATATGTGCATTTTTGCATTAAAACTAAACTATATAAAAGAAATACTAAATGAAGCATTAAAATGTTGTGGAAGATAAATTAGTAAAAGCAATTTATTGTGTAGATTATGCATTAAAAATTGTAATGCTTAAAAAAACAATAAAGACATCTTAAAAAAATTTAGGAGAGAAGGTCATCCCTCAATTATAAGTAGCATAGATACAGATATATGTATAAAATCAAATAAATTATCACTTATGAATTTACATCTTTGTCTTAAAAAAATTGTCCCGACTTTTACAAAAAACCGTTTTTTACTTTTGTGATTAATTTTATTTGAAAAAATTCAAAATTTATTTAGATAGGTTCTCGAAACACTTTTACGATATAATAATAGTTTTGGAACTTTGTAGTTTTGCATGCATTTTAAAATCACATTCATTTATATGTGCATTTTTGCATTAAAACTAAACTAATTCAAAAAGAAATAATAAATGAAGCATTAAAAAGTTGTGGAAGATAAATTAGTAAAAGCAATTTATTCTGTACATTATGCATTAAAAATTGTAATGCTTAAAAAACACATTAATGACATCTTAAAAAAATTTAGAAGGGAAGGTCATCCCTCCATTATAAGTAGTATAGATATAGATATATGTATAAAATCAAATAAATTATCACTTATGAATATACATCTTTGTCTTAAAAAAATTGTCCCGACTTTTACAAAAAACCGTTTTTTACTTTTGTGTTTAATTTTATTTAAAATAATTCAAAATTTATTTTGATTGGTTCTCGAAACACTTTTACGATATAATAATAGTTTTGGAACTTTATAATTTTGCATGCATTTTAAAATCACATTCATTTATATGTGCATTTTTGCATTAAAACTAAACTAATTCAAAAAGAAATAATAAATGAAGCATTAAAATGTTGTGGAAGATAAATTAGTAAAAACAATTTATTGTCTACATTATGCATTAAAAATTGTAATGCTTAAAAAACACATTAATGACATGTTAAAAAAATTAAGGAGAGAGGGTCATCCCTCCATTATAAGTAGTATAGATATAGATATGTGTAATATGTATAAAATAAAATAAATTATCACCTATGAATTTACATCTTTGTCTTAAAAAAAATTTCCCGACTTTGTAGTTTTGCATGCATTTTAAAATCACATTCATTTATATGTGCATTTTTGCATTAAAACTAAACTATATAAAAGAAATACTAAATGAAGCATTAAAATGTTGTGGAAGATAAATTAGTAAAAGCAATTTATTGTGTACATTATGCATTATAAATTGTAATGGTTAAAAAAAACATTAAAGACATCTTAATAAAAATTTAGGAGAGATGGTCATCCCTCCATTATAAGTAGTATATATATAGATATATGTATAAAATCAAATAAATTATCACTTATGAATATACATCTTTGTCTTAAAAAAATTGTCCCGACTTTTACAAAAAACCGTTTTTTACTTTTGTGATTAATTTTATTTGAAATAATTCAAAATTTATTTAGATAGGTTCTCGAAACACTTTTACGATATAATAATAGTTTTGGAACTTTGTAGTTTTGCATGCATTTTAAAATCATATTCATTTATATGTGCATTTTTGCATTAAAACTAAACTAATTCAAAAAGAAATAATAAATGAAGCATTAAAATGTTGTGGAAGATAAATTAGTAAAAACAATTTATTGTGTACATTATGCATTAAAAATTGTAATGCTTAAAAAACACATTAATGACATCTTAAAAAAATTTAGGAGAGAGGGTCATCCCTCCATTATAAGTAGTATAGATATAGATATAGATATATGTAATATGTATAAAATCAAATAAATTATCACATATGAATTTGCATCTTTGTCTTAAAAAAAATTTCCCGACTTTTACAAAAAACCGTTTTTTACTTTTTTGGTTAATTTTATTTAAAATAATTCAAAATTTATTTAGATTGGTTCTCGAAACACTTTTATGATATATTAATAGTTTTGGAGCTTTGTAGTTTTGCATGCATTTTAAAATCACATTCATTTATATGTGCATTTTTGCATTAAAACTAAACTATATAAAAGAAATACTAAATGAAGCATTAAAATGTTGTGGAAGATAAATTAGTAAAAGCAATTTATTGTGTACATTATGCATTAAAAATTGTAATGTTTAAAAAAACAATAAAGACATCTTAAAAAATTTTAGGAGAGAAGGTCATCCCTCCATTATAAGTAGTATAGATATAGATATATGTATAAAATCAAATAAATTATCACTTAAGAATTTACATCTGTCTTAAAAAAATTGTCCCGACTTTTACAAAAAACCGTTTTTTACTTTTGTGATTAATTTTATTTGAAATAATTCAAAATTTATTTAGATAGGTTCTCGAAACACTTTTACGATATAATAATAGTTTTGGAACTTTGTAGTTTTGCATGCATTTTAAAATCACATTCATTTATATGTGCATTTTTGCATTAAAACTAAACTAATTCAAAAAGAAATAATAAATGAAGCATTAAAAAGTTGTGGAAGATAAATTAGTAAAAGCAATTTATTCTGTACATTATGCATTAAAAATTGTAATGCTTAAAAAACACATTGTTGGGATATGAAAGTGCTGAAGATATCAAAGTACTGAAGATATGAAAGTACTGTAAGCTGCAAAGTACTGGAAGAAGTCAAATAGTCAAAGTAATGCTAAAGACAAAGTCAAAGTATCGCAAGATGAAGTCAAAGTACGCTAGAACAAAAGAAATTATATTCATTTATGGAAAGAATTGTATTCCATGTTTAGATTACTTGTCGTACAAGGTTATCAATTGTAAACCGACTAGGATATCCTTGAGCCTATAAAAGGACTCCTAGATTGGCATTAGAGGTACGATTTCAAAAAAAGAGTTTTAGAGTTTACGAATTAGTGTTTTAGAGAAAAGTTCGATTATCTTAGAGTTGTATTAGAGTATCTGCATAATAAGCAGATTTAGAGTTTATAATAAAGTTTTTCTTCTTAGCTTTGTTAAGTAAATTCCGCGTACTTGATAAAGATTGCTCAGTGTTTCTTTGTTAATAACTTAGGATTTATCCGAGGTTATTAAACCTTAACAAGCTAGTTAAGTTAGTTTGATTAAAGTATATCGATCCAACAAGTGGTATCAGAGCTTGTGTGGAAACTCTGACTAGGAAGAAACGCTACTTCAAGTATATTCAAGATGTCGACTGAAGTTGTTCCACCACCCTCAATCACCTCATTCAGAATTCCAATTATCAAGAAGGGAGAATATGATCTCTGGTGCATGAAGATGAGGCAGATATTGCCATTACGACCATGCTCGTGGAATGTAATTGTGAATGGGAATGAAGTTGTTCCAGAACCTGTTCATGTTCCTGGACAACTTATAGCACCAAAGGCGATCTTACCAGCAACCATAAGGAATCAAGAGAAGGCTCTAAACATTCTCTTGTCTGCCATTCCAGATGGTCATCTTCTCAAGTTTCATGATGCTAAAGATGCTAAGCAGCTCTAGGCTGCTCTCAAGACCAGATTTGGATGGAATGAAGCCTCTAAGAAGATGCACAGAAACTTGCTGAAACAACAGTTTGAAACTTTTACAGTAGGAGAAAGAGAGAGTCTTGATGCTGCATATGATAGGTTTCAGAATCTCCTCAACATGTTGGAGTTATACAAGGCAGAAGTATCAGTTGAGGATGCTAATTTGAAGTTTCTAAGGAGTTTGCCATCCACATGGCATGTGATTGCTACTATGATCAGAGGACAACAAGGATTGGATGTTATGGACTTTGATGATCTTTATCATCAACTGAAGGTGTATGAACATGAGATGAGTGGTCAACCCAATTCCAAATCTCACAGTATTGCTTTTCTATCATCTGGAAAGAAGAGCATACTTCCAAAAGTATGATTCTCCTCAAAGTATCTTGTTTCTCAAAGTACTGTTGTTTACAATCCCCCATCATATGCTCAGCAGGCCCCACCATCTACCACTTTGAACTCAGATGAAGTTGTGTGCTCTTTCTTTGCACACCAAGCAAGCTTACCTCACTTATGAAGACGATCTAGCACAGATTGAAGAAGATGCACTTGAAGAAATTGATATCAGGTGGCAAGTTGCTTTGATCACTGCAAGAATCAAAAAGTACATGAAGAAGACAGGCAAAAGTATTGATTTCAAACCAAAACAAGGAATAACTTTTGACAAATCTAAAATTGAATGCTTCAATTGTCAAAAGACTGGTCACTTTGCAAGGGAGTGCAGGTTTGCTAAGTATCAAGCAAACAGAACATCTGAGAAGCCTAAACTTGAGCTCAAAGAAATACCAATAACTGAAACAAAGGCTTTGGTTGCTCAAGAGAAGTTATCAGAAGTTGACTGGAGTGAAGAATTTGATGATGAACCGGTGACTTACTGTATGGTAGCAGTGGAAGATACAGTTAAAGACGCAATGGAAGCATTGGACTGGAGCACTGATTTTGATGAAGAATCTGAACATGCTGTTTTGGAATCTGATGATGGCTTTGGAGGATTTGATTGGAGCAAAGAAAGTGAAGATGATCATGTTCTTCTTGCTATGGTAGCTACTTCACCAACTCAGTCTCCTATCTCTGAGGTATGCTCAAACTGTTATGAGTTTTATCAAAAATTACTTAACATTTATGTGATTGAAAGAGATAATTGTATTAGGGCTAGGTCTGAGGTAGCAGGTTATCAAATCACTTTAGAGTCTATGGAAGCTAAAATCATAACACATGAAAATAATGAAATGGCTTGGGCTGAAAAGTATGAACAACAGGATTACCAGTTAAAACTTAGTGAATGGAAACTAAACTGTAAAATTGCTGAAATTGAGAAATTAACTAAGGAAAGAGATGATTTGCTAGCTAAGTTTGCTGCTTGGGGAGAGTCTGGCTTATCCCATGTTGCTTATGTTGAAAAACAGAGAAGGGCTTATATTAGAACAGGCTTAGGATTTGGAATGGATTTTAGTAACATAGATGAAAACCAAACTAGTGATCAGGATGATGGTGTTTTTGAGGACATAACCACTAGTGATGATGAACTCATTAACTATGTAGATACATCTAGTAATGAGGGATCAATAAGCGAACCACCTCCTGAATATAAGAAAGACAATGGTTATCATGCTGTTCCTCATCCTATTAATCATCAACCCTCTAGGCCTGATGTTTCTCGTTATGGTGTAGATAGTCTAGAGTTTAGGAAGAAGCTTGTTGCTCAATCTAGGTCTGAGAAACCCTAAGAAACTGTTGAAAATCATGTTCAAAATCAAGCAGAACCTTTAAACCAAAGTACTGCTCAACAAGCAGTACCTTCTGAACAAGCAGTACCTTCTGCAAAACCTTTTCAAAACAGTACTGCTAAACCTTTTTGGGATAATTTTGGTCAAAACAAATTTTATCAGTCATCAAGAAGACAAAATAATTTTGGGCATAGACATAGAAGAAATCACTTTGGTCATATGGGTCAAAAACTGTGTTTTGTGTGTTATAGTCCTACTCACTTAATCAAAGATTGTGACAAACACTCAGAATATCTAAGCAAGTTTCCAAGGAATAAGTCTACAAATCAGAAACCTAGAGAGCACAAACCAGTTTGGACTAATTCAAATAGGGTTAATCACGAAACTTCACACAGATCATAGATACCCACATCAGAGAAGATCTTCAGTATCTCACAGTACTTTCCAAAGTACTGCTCAGAAACAAGGTACTGATAACACTGCTTGGAATAGGAATTCTAGGAGATCTCACTATCAACCTAGAAGATATCACAATTCATATAGGGGATCTAAATCACAGGAACCACCTGTTAAAACTGGATGGGTAAAAAGGGAAAGCACTGCTAAGGGACAAGCAGTACGTTCAACACAAAGTGAATCAGATGTTTGTGTTATACAAGAAAATGCTAAAAATCTGGTGAAAGAGATTTATGTTGAAAAACCAGAAAGTTTTGAAAATCCACATGCTAAAACTCAAAAGATAATTTTGGATCATCATTTGAAAGATAGTGGGAATTACATACTCAAGGAATTTGAGTTTGTAACTCCACAAGGGGAACACAAGTCAGTAATGGCTTGGGTTCCTAAAAGTTTCTAACTCTTTTCTTTGTGTGCAGGGCAACCCATAAGAGGAGCTTAAAGATCATCTTATTGTGGATAGTGGTTGCTCTGGAAGTATGAGAGGCGATAAAGAGATCCCTGTCGATTTTAGAAATATTAGTGGAGGAAAAGTTGCATTTGGGAATGATCCCAATGGAGGAAGAATTACTGGGAAAGGAACAATTAAAGCTGGAAGAATCGATTTTGAGAATGTCAGATATGTGAAGGAGCTAAAGTTCAACTTGTTGTCAGTCTCTCAAATTTGTGATAAAAAGCATCATGTGTTATTCACTGACACAGAATGTCTTATCCTTTCTTCTGACTTCAAACCTGTTGATGATCAAGTCTCACCAAAGATCTCTCACATGAATGCAGTAAAGAGAATTTTCTGTTATTTGAAACAACAACCTAAGTTGGGGTTGTGGTATCCTAAAGAGTCACCTTTTCACTTAGAAGTTTTTTAGATAGTGACTATGCAGGTGATAATTATGATAGAAGATCCACAACTGGTGGATGCCAATATCTTGGAAGAAGATTAGTCTTCTGGCAATGCAAGAAGCAGACAATTGCAGCAACATCATCTACTGAAGCTGAATATGTAGTTGCTGCAAGTTGTTGTGGTCAAGTTTTATGGATGCAGAATCAACTCTTGGACTATGGGTTCAATTTCAAAAATACTCCTATCAATATTGATAATGAGAGTACAATTTGTATTGTGAAGAATACTGTCTATCATTCCAAGACAAAGCATATTCAGATTAGGCATCACTTTATCAGAGATTGCTATGAGCATAGGCTCATTAATGTGGTTAAAGTTCACACGGATGACAATGTAGCTGATTTACTCACAAAAGGTTTTGATGTGTCACGATTCAATCACTTGGTCGTGAGCATTGGAATGATTAACTACTAAGCTATGTTTAAGGGGAGGACTATAAGGTGTTAGGTATAGTCCTGTGTATTGCTTGAGGGGAGGATGCTTGTTTATACTTAGTTTATATGAAGGTATTTGGCAAAGTATTGTTTTTCCTGAAAGTACTGCTTGGGAAAGTACTGCTTGGGAAAGTACCGCTTATGTGGAAAGTACTGTTTGTCGTATTAAAGTACTGTTCCAACGGTAATATTGAAGGGTAATTAAAGCCAACCGTTATTTTATTTTGGGCAGTGATTTTTCAAATCCCACCTATAAATAACTACTTTCCGATTTTCCCTCTCATATTATTCTTTACATCTTTACCATACTTATCTTCCAATCACCATCTCTTTATTATTCGATACAATCTTTATTGTGCTCACTTTTTCAACAATGGCGAATCGTTTAACTGTTTCGAAGCACAATATGGTGGCTAATTTGGACAAGACTGAGGCGAATGTGGCGTTTTATGATATCATTGATTATCTTACTGGGTCGCCTATTAGTTATGCTCTTTTAGTTGAGCCGGATATTATTGAACCATGGATTCAAGAATTTTGGGCTAATGCAAGAGATAACATGGAGGAGGATGAATACTATATTAGATCAACAGTTGCTGGACGGACTATCAAGATTACTGAAGCCTCTATTCGAGACGATTTATTATTTGGAGATGAAGATGGGGCTATTCGCTTTGACAAGCAACTGATTTGGGATACTTTTAGGAATCTTGGTTATGAAGGATCATTGACTGAACAAACATTCAAGAAAGCATTATTCTGTCCTCAATGGAAGTTCTTGATTCATGTATTGCTCCATTGCATAAGTTCTAAAAGCACTTCTTGGGAGCAGTTTGGGTCGAATATAGCATCTGCAGTGGTTGGTTTAGCTACAGACAGAATGTTTAATTTTTCAAGGCTTATTTTGGATGGGATGCTATCACATATATCATCTGGGTCAAAATGGTTGATGTACCCAAGGTTTGTACAGGTTTTCTTAAACAAGCAATTGGCTGATATTCCAAAACCTGCTGCTTTGTTACCTGTTATTGTGCAACAAGCCAAAATCTATACATTCATGGCTAAGCGCAGTGATTTGTTCAGAGGTGGAGATATTCCATTAACTACTACCATGATGGAAGTTGTTCAAGCTGCGTCTGGAGAGGATGAAGAAAGTGAAGGTACTGATTCTGTACATGGTACTGCTTCATAAAGTGCTGCCTCTCAAAGTTCTGCTTCTCAAAGATCTGCTTCACAAAGTGCTGCCTTACAAGGTACTGCTTCTGCAAGTACTGCTTCTATTGAAGGTACTGCATCTTTACAGGGTACTGTTTCTCCAAGCCCTGAGGTTCAAGCAGAGGTTGAAAGAACATCTACTTCATCTCCTCAACGTTCTGTTCCTGTTTCAGAGGCACATTCAGATCTTCAAGGTGATGATCATACTATACCTCGTGAAGGTTTGACTTTGGATAACTATGCTTTAACAAGGGAGCTAGTTAGGTTGAATAAGACTGTTGAGTCTCAAGCTAAGGCACTTCGGAAGTTGAGACGTCGGTATATCTGGTTGAGGAATTTTATTAAACCATATATTCAAGGATTTCTTCTTATGGGTTAAGGAGGAAAACAAACGTCGTAAACAACTTCGTAAGGAATTGAGACGAAAGAAGGTTCCTAAATCATCTTCTGTCAACTTGGGGAGGAATTTAGAAAAGGAAAATTTGAAAGAAGATGTTACAAAGAAGAAAGAATCTGTAAGTACTGCAGAAAAGATTATTTTAGATTCTGAGGAACAAGAAGAAGAAGTACAAGTTCAAAGTACTGGTGATCAAGGTACTGAACATCAAAGTACTGATTTTCATGATACATCTAGGCAAGAAGCAATAACTCCAAGGGTATTGAATTTTGAAGAAGAAGCTGGTCCTTCTACATTTGTTATAGAAGAAGAGGAGGAAGCTACATTCATACCTATTCATTCTGCTAGTGATGATGAAGTAATTGCTACAATATTAGATTTGTCACAACCAAGAGGAGGGGTTACTATTAGATATGTACAAGAAGAAGAACAACCAAGAGCTTCTCAACCAGCCATTGATCCTAAAGACAAAGGGAAAGGTATTCTGGTTGAAACTAAGAAAAAGAAACTCACTTTGGCAGAACTTAGAGCACTTGAAGTGGCTAGGAATGAAGCTGCTGCTAGAAAAGTTCAAGAAGAGTTGGATGCTAAAGATAGAGAAGAACAGCAAGCTCAAGAAGCTAAAGATAGAGAAGCAGCTCGAAAATTTCAAGAAGAATTAGATGCTGAAGCTACTGAACCTTTACAGTCTCCTACACCTGTTAGATATATGCCAAGAAGACCAAATTTAGCTAAGGACAGGAATGCTATGATGGCTTATTTGAAAGGTCGAGGATATAAGGGTTTACAGAAGCTAAACTATGTTGATATGAAAAGACTCTATGATGCTGAAACAGAAGCTTATAAGAAGAGTGTTGCTGATATTAAAGTCTTCAGAGAAGAAGCTTATTGGACTGAAGCTGAAAGGAAGAAGAGCTTAAAGAGAAAAAGAAAAACTGAAGTTACAGATGTTCAGTTTTCAAAGAAAGAAAAAGTTGAATTAAGATCTGAGACTAGTGATGAATTGAAGAATTATCTCAGAGTGGTAGACTTTGATTATACAAAAGAAGATGATGACATGAAGATGAACAGATCAAAGATCAGTGTTTTCAAAGTTGTGAAATCCAAGAATGAAGATTACATGGTTTTTCATAAGGAAGATGAAAGTTTTAAAGTTTTCAAAAGGCTATGGGATTTACTGCATATTATAGATAGAGTAGACCTATTCTACTTATATCACATTGTGAAGGCCTATTTTGAAGATAATCCATTTGAAGGGATTGGATTGGTTTTACATGGTGATCTCATAACTATGTGGGAAACTAAAGAAGAAAGCACTGATGATATCTGGAAGAATCAAGAAAGCTGGGAAATAGTTTGCTGGAGATTCTTTGAAGAATCTGGAGTTCATGTTTTGGAGCTAGAGAATGGAACAATGATACACATGTTTGCAGAAAGAAGATACCCTCTTACAGTTGAGCTCATGAGAAGAATGCTAGAACATGGATTGGAAGTAGAAGAGGCTAATGAAACTGCTTGCATGGTTATCAATCTGTTTATAAACTGGACTACCATTGCTGAGGATGATTTATAACTGGTATGAATTTTATTTGAATAAATACTTTTTGATATATCAGTACTTTTATTCAAAGTACTGCTGATCAGACAGTACTTTCATCAAAGTACTGTTTGCTGAACTAAACCAGTTAAATGATTTTTAGAAGAAACCTTTTTGCTAAAGTAATAAATATTTTTGAAATAAAGGTTTGATAAATGGTTTTTGTGATGATAATATCAATAGGTTATCAATCCACCATGGTTACAAAAGGATTGACTAATCCATGAGCAAACGGCTCTGGTAAAGATATATCAAATCCGTTTAGTTGACAACTTGCTAATAAGTTGGATGGTAATCAACTCACCATATCAGTAATGTGAAGAGTTGGCTAGCCCACAAGAAAATGGCTTGTGGTAAAGGCTGTGGAAAAACCATTATTGGTAATTAGTTCACCATTAGATAGAAGAACTAACTAGTCCAGAAGGGTACAACTTTTGGTAAAGACAAATCAAATCTGTTGATAGCTGATGGTTTGCTAAAAATCATATGGTTATCAATGTACCATGGTCTTACACACCAAAACATTTGGCTACTCCAGAGGTAATGGCTTTGGTAAAGAGATCTAAATCCATTAAGTTTTCAATGATTCACTTGAAAGTGATGAGAATAGTATGCAACTTAAACTGAATTAAATGTACAAATTGTCATATGTTGCTGTGTTGCTGAAAAGATGGAGATTGCTGGATGCTGCTGTGAAGAGAACAATTCTAAGAGATACTTTGAAAAGAACAGATGCTACAAAGATAAAATTTAAAAGGCTACGAAACAATCCGTTTTTAAAGATGAAGCTGTTAAAGATATATTCACAAAGGAACTTGAAGTCAAGCAAGTAGAATTCAAGTTAGGGAGGATTGTTGGGATATGAAAGTGCTTTGAAGATATCAAAGTCTGAAGATATGAAAGTACTGTAAGTGCAAAATCTTGGAAGAAGTCAAATAGTCAAAGTACTGCTAAATGACAGAGTCAAAGTACTGCAAGATGAAGTCAAAGTACTGCTAGAACAAAAGAACATTATATTCGTTTATGGAAAGAATTGTATTCCATGTTTAGATTACTTTTCGTACAAGGTTATCAATTGTAAACCGACTAGGATATCCTTGAGCCTATAAAAGGACTCCTAGATTGGCATTAGAGGTACGATTTCAGAAAAAGAGTTTTAGAGTTTACGAATTAGTGTTTTAGAGAAAAGTTCGATTATCTTAGAGTTGTATTAGAGTATCTGCATAATAAGCAGATTTAGAGTTTATAATAAAGTTTTTCTTCTTAGCTTTGTTAACTAAAATCCGCGTACTTGATAAAGATTGCTCAGTGTTTCTTTGTTAATAACTTAGGATTTATCCGAGGTTATTAAACCTTAACAAGCTAGTTAAGTTAGTTTGATTAAAGTATATCGATCCAACACACATTAATGACATCTTAAAAAAATTTAGAAGAGAAGGTCATCCCTCCATTATAAGTAGTATAGATATAGATATATGTATAAAATCAAATAAATTATCACTTATGAATATACATCTTTGTCTTAAAAAAATTGTCCTGACTTTTACAAAAAACCGTTTTTTACTTTTGTGGTTAATTTTATTTAAAATAATTCAAAATTTATTTTGATTGGTTCTCGAAACACTTTTACGATATAATAATAGTTTTGGAACTTTGTAATTTTGCATGCATTTTAAAATCACATTCATTTATATGTGCATTTTAGCATTAAAACTAAACTAATTCAAAAAGAAATAATAAATGAAGCATTAAAATGTTGTGGAAGAGAAATTAGTAAAAACAATTTATTGTCTACATTATGCATTAAAAATTGTAATGCTTAAAAAACACATTAATGACATCTTAAAAAAATTTAGGAGAGAGGGTCATCCCTCCATTATAAGTAGTATAGATATAGATATGTGTAATATGTATAAAATCAAATAAATTATCACATATGAATTTACATCTTGGTCTTAAAAAAAATTTCCCGACTTTTACAAAAAACCGTTTTTTACTTTTGTGGTTAATTTTATTTAAAATAATTCAAAATTTATTTAGATTGGTTCTCGAAACACTTTTACGATATATTAATAGTTTTGGAGCTTTGTAGTTTTGCATGCATTTTAAAATCACATTCATTTATATGTGCATTTTTGCATTAAAACTAAACAATATAAAAGAAATACTAAATGAAGCATTAAAATGTTGTGGAAGATAAATTAGTAAAAGCAATTTATTGTGTACATTATGCATTATAAATTGTAATGATTAAAAAAAACATTAAAGACATCTTAAAAAAATTTAGGAGAGAGGGTCATCCCTCTATTATAAGTAGTATAGATATAGATATATGTATAAAATCAAATAAATTATCACTTATGAATTTACATCTTTGTCTTAAAAAAATTGTCCCAACTTTTACAAAAAACCGTTTTTACTTTTGTGGTTAATTTTATTTAAAATAATTCAAAATTTATTTTGATTGGTTCTCGAAACACTTTTATGATATAATAATAGTTCTGGAACTTTGTAATTTTGCATGCATTTTAAAATCACATTCATTTATATGTGCATTTTTGCATTAGAACTAAACTAATTCAAAAAGAAATAATAAATGAAGCATTAAAATGTTGTGGAAGATAAATTAGTAAAAACAATTTATTGTGTAGATTATGCATTAAAAATTTTAATGCTTAAAAAACACATTAATGACATCTTAAAAAAATTTAGGAGAGAGGGTCATCCCTCCATTATAAGTAGTATAGATATAGATATAGATATATGTAATATGTATAAAATCAAATAAATTATCACATATGAATTTACATCTTTGTCTTAAAAAAAAATTCCCGACTTTTACAAAAAACCGTTTTTTACTTTTTTGGTTAATTTTATTTAAAATAATTCAAAATTTATTTAGATTGGTTCTCGAAACACTTTTACGATATATTAATAGTTTTGGAGCTTTGTAGTTTTGCATGCATTTTAAAATCACATTCATTTATATGTGCATTTTTGCATTAAAACTACCCTATATAAAAGAAATACTAAATGAAGCATTAAAATGTCGTGGAAGATAAATTAGTAAAAGCAATTTATTGTGTACATTATGCATTAAAAATTGTAATGCTTAAAAAAAACAATAAAGACATCTTAAAAAAATTTAGGAGAGAAGGTCATCCCTCCATTATAAGTAGTATAGATATAGATATATGTATAAAATCAAATAAATTATCACTTATGAATTAACATCTTTGTCTTAAAAAAATTGTCCCGACTTTTACAAAAAACCGTTTTTTACTTTTGTGATTAATTTTATTTGAAATAATTCAAAATTTATTTAGATAGGTTCTCGAAACACTTTTAGGATATAATAATAGTTTTGGAACTTTTTAGTTTTGCATGCATTTTAAAATCACATTCATTTATATGTGTATTTTTGCATTAAAACTAAACTAATTCAAAAAGAAATAATAAATGAAGCATTAAAAAGTTGTGGAAGATAAATTAGTAAAAGCAATTTATTCTGTACATTATGCATTAAAAATTGTAATGCTTAAAAAACACATTAATGACATCTTAAAAAAATTTAGGAGAGAATGTCATCCCTCCATTATAAGTAGTATAGATATAGATATATGTATAAAATCAAATAAATTATCACTTATGAATATACATCTTTGTCTTAAAAAAATTGTCCCGACTTTTACAAAAAAACCGTTTTTTACTTTTGTGGTTAATTTTATTTAAAATAATTCAAAATTTATTTTGATTGGTTCTCGAAACACTTTTACGATATAATAATAGTTTTGGAACTTTGTAGTTTTGCAAGCATTTTAAAATCACATTCATTTATATGTGCATTTTTGCATTAAAACTAAACTAATTGAAAAAAAATAATAAATGAAGCATTAAAATGTTGTGGAAAATAAATTAGTAAAAACAATTTATTGTCTACATTATGCATTAAAAATTGTAATGCTTAAAAAACACATTAATGACATCTTAAAAAAATTTAGGAGAGATTGTCATCCCTCCATTATAAGTAGTATAGATATAGATATGTGTAATATGTATAAAATCAAATAAATTATCACATATGAATTTACATCTTTGTCTTAAAAAAAATTTCCCGACTTTTACAGAAAACCATTTTTACTTTTGTGGTTAATTTTATTTAAAATAATTCAAAATTTATTTAGATTGGTTCTCGAAACACTTTTACGATATATTAATAGTTTTGGAGCTATGTAGTTTTTCATGCATTTTAAAATCACATTCATTTATATGTGCATTTTTGCATTAAAACTAAACTATATAAAAGAAATACTAAATGAAGCATTAAAATGTTGTGGAAGATAAATTAGTAAAAGCAATTTATTGTGTACATTATGCATTAAAAATTGTAATGCTTAAAAAAAACATTAAAGACATCTTAAAAAAAATTAGGAGAGAGGGTCATCCCTCCATTATAAGTAGTATAGATATAGTTATGTGTAATATGTACAAAATCAAATAAATTATCACTTATGAATTTACATCTTTGTCTTAAAAAACTTGTCCCGACTTGTACAAAAAACCGTTTTTTACTTTTGTGATTAATTTTATTTAAAATAATTCAAAATTTATTTAGATTTGTTCTCGAAACACTTTTACAATATAATAATAGTTTTGGAACTTTGTAGTTTTGCATGCATTTTAAAATCACATTCATTTATATGTGCATTTTTTCATTAAAACTAAACTAATTCAAAAAGAAATAATAAATGAAGCATTAAAATTGTGGAAGATAAATTAGTAAAAGCAATTTATTCTGTACATTATGCATTAAAAATTGTAATGCTTAAAAAACACAATAATGACATCTTAAAAAAAATTAGGAGAGAAGGCCATCCCTCCATTATAAGTAGTATAGAGTATAGATATAGATATATGTATAAATTCAAATAAATTATCACTTATGAATTTACATCTTTGTCTTAAAAAAATTGTCCCGACTTTTACAAAAAACCGTTTTTTACTTTTGTGGTTAATTTTATTTAAAATAATTCAAAATTTATTTTGATTGGTTCTCGAAACACTTTTACGATATAATAATAGTTTTGGAACTTTGTAATTTTGCATGCATTTTAAAATCACATTCATTTATATGTGCATTTTTGCATTAAAACTAAACTAATTCAAAAAGAAATAATAAATGAAGCATTAAAATGTTGTGGAAGATAAATTAGTAAAAACAATTTATTGTGTACATTATGCATTAAAAATTGTAATGCTTAAAAAACACATTAATGACATCTTAAAAAAATTTAGGAGAGAGGGTCATCCCTCCATTATAAGTATTATAGATATAGATATGTGTAATATGTATAAAATCAAATCAATTATCACATATGAATTTACATCTTTGTCTTAAAAAAAATTTCCCGACTTTTACAAAAAACCGTTTTTTACTTTTGTGGTTAATTTTATTTAAAATAATTCAAAATTTATTTAGATTGGTTCTCGAAACACTTTTACGATATATTAATAGTTTTGGAGCTTTGTAGTTTTGCATGCATTTTAAAATCACATTCATTTATATGTGCATTTTAGCATTAAAACTAAACTATATAAAAGAAATACTAAATGAAGCATTAAAATATTGTGGAAGATAAATTAGTAAAAGCAATTTATTGTGTACATTATGCATTAAAAATTGTAAAGCTTAAAAAACATATTAATGACATCTTTAAAAAATTTAGGAAAGAGGGTCATCCCTCCATTATAAGTAGTAAAGATAAAGATATAGATATATGTATAAAATCAAATAAATTATCACTTATGAATTTACATCTTTGTCTTAAAAAAATTGTCCCGACTTTTACAAAAAACTGTTTTTTACTTTTTTGGTTAATTTTATTTAAAATAATTCAAAATTTATTTAGATTGGTTCTCGAAACACTTTTACGATATATTAATAGTTTTGGAGCTTTGTAGTTTTGCATGCATTTTAAAATCACATTCATTTATATGTGCATTTTTGCATTAAAACTAAACTAATTCAAAAAGAAATACTAAATGAAGCATTAAAATGTTGTGGAAGATAAATTAGTAAAAGCAATTTATTGTGTACATTATGCATTAAAAATTGTAATGCTTAAAAAACACATTAAAGACATCTTAAAAAATTTAGGGGAGAGGGTCATCCCTCCATTATAAGTAGTATAGATATGTGTAATAAGTATAAAATCAAATAAATTATCACTTATGAATTTACATCTTTGTCTTAAAAAAATTGTCCCGACTTTTACAAAAAACCATTTCTTATTTTTGTTGTTAATTTTATTTAAAATAATGCAAAATTTATTTAGATTGGTTCTCGAAACACTTTTACGATATAATAATAGTTTAGGAACTTTGAAGTTTTGCATGCATTTTAAAATCACATTCATTTATATGTGCATTTTTGCATTAAAACTAAACTAATTCAAAAAGAAATAATAAGTGAAGCAATAAAATGTTGTGGAAGATAAATTAGTAAAAGCAATTTATTGTGTATATTATGCATTAAAAATTGTAATGCTTAAAAAACACATTAATGACATTTTTAAAAAATTTAAGAGAGAGGGTCATTCCTCCATTATAAGTAGTACAGATATAGATATATGTTTAAAATAAAATAAATTATCACTTATGAATTTACATCTTTGTCTTAAAAAAATTGTCCCGACTTTTAAAAAAACCCGTTTTTTACTTTTGTGGCTAATTTTATTTAAAATAATTCAAAATTTATTTTGATTGGTTCTCGAAACACTTTTACGATATAATAATAGTTTTGGAACTTTGTAGTTTTGCATGCATTTTAAAATCACATTCATTTATATGTGCATTTTTGCATTAAAACTAAACTAATTAAAAAAGAAATACTAAATGAAGCATTAAAATGTTGTGGAAGATAAATTAGTAAAAGCAATTTATTGTGTACATTATGCTTTAAAAATTGTAATGCTTAAAAAACACATTAAGGACATCTTAAAAAAATTTAGGAGAGAGGGTCATCCCTCCATTATAAGTAGTATAGATATGTGTAATATGTATAAAATAAAATAAATTATCACTTATGAATTTACATCTTTGTCTTAAAAAAATTGTCCCGACTTTTACAAAAAACCGTTTTTTACTTTTGTGGTTAATTTTGTTAAAAATAATTCAAAATTTATTTAGATTGGTTCTCGAAAGACTTTTATGATATAATAATAGTTTTGGAACTTTGTACTTTTGCATGCATTTTAAAATTACATTCATTTATATGTGCATTTTTGCATTAAAACTAAAGTAATTTAAAAAGAAATAATAAATGAAGCAATAAAATGTTGTGGAAGATAAATTAGTAAAAACAATTTATTATGTACATTATGCATTAAAAATTGTAATGTTTAAAAAACACATTAAAGACATCTTAAAAAAATTTAGGAGAGAGGGTAAATCCTCCATTATAAGTAGTATAGATATAGATATATGTATAAAATCAAATAAATTATCACTTATGAATTTACATCTTTGTCTTAAAAAAATTGTCCCGACTTTTATAAAAAACCATTTTTTACATTTGTGGCTAATTTTATTTAAAATAATTCAAAATTTATTTTGATAGGTTCTCGAAACACTTTTACGATATAATAATAGTTTTGGAACTTTGTAGCTTTGCATGCATTTTAAAATCACATTCATATATATGTGCATTTTTGCATTAAAACTAAAATAATTTAAAAAGAAATAATAAAGGAAGCAATAAAATGTTGTGGAAGATAAATTAGTAAAAGCAATTTATTGTGTACATTATGCATTAAAAATTGTAATACTTAAAAAACACATTAATGACATCTTAAAAAAATTTAGGAGAGAGGGTCATCCCTCCATTATAAGTAGTATAGATATGTGTAATATGTATAAAATCAAATAAATTATCACTTATGAATTTACATCTTTGTCTTAATAAAAAATTCCCGACTTTTACAAAAAACCGTTTTTTACTTTTGTGGTTAATTTTATTTAAAATAATTCAAAATTTATTTAGATTGGTTCTCGAAACACTTTTACGATATAATAATAGTTTTGGAACTTTGTAGTTTTGCATGCATTTTAAAATCACATTCATTTATATGTGCATTTTTGCATTAAAACTAAACTAATTCAAAAAGAAATAAAAAATGAAGCATTAAAATGTTGTGGAAGATAAATTAGTAAAAGCAATTTATTGTGTACATTATGCATTAAAAATTGTAATGCTTAAAAAACAAATCAATGACACCTTAAAAAAATTGAGGAGAGAGGGTCATCCCTCCATTATAAGTAGTATAGATATAGATATATGTATAAAATCAAATAAATTATCACTTATGAATTTACATCTTTGTCTTAAAAAAATTGTCCCGACTTTTATAAAAAACCGCTTTTTACTTTTGTGGTTAATTTTATTTAAAATAATTTAAAATTTATTTTGATTGGTTCTCGAAACACTTTTACGATATAATAATAGTTTTGGAACTTTGTAATTTTGCATGTATATTATAAAATCACATTCATTTATATGTGCATTTTCGCATTAAAACTAAACAAATTCAAAAAGAAATAATAAATGACGCATTAAAATGTTGTGGTAGATAAATTAGTAAAAACAATTTATTGTGTACATTATGGATTAAAAATTGTAATGCTTAAAAAACACATTAATGACATCTTAAAAAAATTTAGGAAAGAGGGTCATCCCTCCATTATAAGTAGTATAGATATGTGTAATATGTATAGAATCAAATAAATTATTACATATAAATTTACATCTTTGTCTTAAAAAAAATTTCCCGACTTTTACAAAAAACCGTTTTTTACTTTTGTGGTTAATTTTATTTAAAATAATTCTAAATTTATTTAGATTGGTTCTCGAAACACTTTTACAATATATTAATAGTTTTGGAGCTTTGTAGTTTTGCATGCATTTTAAAATCACATTCATTTATATGTGCATTTTTGCATTAAAACTAAACTAATTCAAAAAGAAATAAAAAATGAAGCATTAAAATATTGTGGAAGATAAATTAGTAAAAGCAATTTTTTTTTGTACATTATGCATTAAAAATTGTAATGCTTAAAAAACACATTAATGACATCTTAAAAAAATTTAGGAGAGAGGGTCATCCCTCCATTATAAGTAGTATAGATATAGATAATTTTTATCCATTCACTTGAGTTTCATTTGCGTCATTATATTTAAAGTTGAGTAATGTTGAGTTTCATGGTTTAAATGTAAGTATTAATGATTTTCAACCATTCACTTGAGTTTCATTCATGTCTAGTTTTTTTATTACTATTGTGTTTTGAAATTTTAATCAACTAAACGAGTAGCAAAACATGTACTATTAATTAAAAAGGAAATATTTAGTTCTTCTCTAATATTTGTTTCATCGGTCACCTACAAGTAAGTGTGCTGAGTATGGAATTCGTGACTAATTACGGTAATGAATGAGAGACATAAATGTGTTATGACATATAAAGTTAATATTGCAGGCTTAAATATGTAACACATTTTAACTGAAGTGTAATTGTTCTTGTTTATCAAAAGCTCAAGCTTCATTTGTAAAGCTATTTGAGTTAGCTTAGAAGATTTTTCCCAAATTAAGCCTAAGCTCTTGCATCCAAACACCACTTTGTCGCAGGGCGTGCCGTGATTGAAGCTGCACAGCGCAAACGTGTCAAGTACGAAACCAAATGCGCTGATATTGGATATAGGTTTATCCCCTTCTCTTTCTCTTCCTTTGGTGAACTCGAGAAAGAGGCGGTGACCCTGCTAAAGTGAATCCGAAAGTTCTCGGTCACTCAAGATATTGGCGCGCGTGGTGCTAACTTTATTTTTAGTAGGGTTTGTTTCGCTATTGCTAGAGGAGTGGGGGCCCAATTAGTCTCTCGGCTCCCCACTAATTTCTTGTAATTTTCTATGATTTTCTAATGAAGTGATGTTTTTATAAAATAATAATAATAATAATAATAATAATAATAATAATAATAATAATAATAATAATAATATTAATAATAATAATAATAATAATAATAATAATAATAATAATAATAATAATAATAATAATAATAATAATAATAGAGGAGTGGGGACCCAGATAGTCTCTCGGCTCCCCACTAATTTCTTGTAAATCTTATGAATTTCTAATAAAGAGACGTTTCATTAATAATAATAATAATAATAATAATAATAATAATAATAATAATAATAATAATAATAATAATAATAATAATAATAATAATAATAATAATAATAATAATAAAAATAAAACTAATTAAAATAATAATAATAATAATAATAATAACAATAATAATAATAATAATAATAATAATAATAATAATAATAATAATAATAATAATAATAATATATTTTTAGTAGGGTTTGTTTTGCTAATGCTAGAGGAGTGGGAGCCCAGTTGGTTTCTCGGCTTCCCACCAATTTTTTGTAAATCCTATGAGTTTTTAATAAAGTGATGTTATAATAAAAAAAAATTAAAAAATAATAATAATAATAATAATACACCTTCAACTATGGGCGAATTTTGGCGATTTGGGGATCTAGGGTTTATACATATTTTTGGAACGATTTCCTGTTCATCTATACGTTTTTAATTCTTCATTTTATTCCTTAATCAATCTTATTCCTCTTCCTGCTACTTTAGTGTTTGTATTATTTTTGTTATTTCTCTAACTCATATAATCCATTTCGTTTTTTTTATTTCATTAGTCCGTTATTGTCTGGTTCCACTGTATAACGTTCCTTTGTTTTCCCTCTTTCTTCTTCTGGGTTTGATATGATTGCTCTTCAATAATCATCATGTCAGATCCAGAACATGATCTCAAATCTCATCCGTCCTTAAATAGGATGGATTCTGTCCTTAAACCCAGTAAAACAACGAGAACTATGAATCATCTTAGTAAATCCACTATGAAACATGTGAATATGGTTTCTAAAACATCTAAAGGGACATTTCAGAAAGTTGATAATCATTTTGGTTCTAAGGGTATAGGGTCTGCTACAGATATGGAGGATTTGGTGAATGGTGATACTGTTTCTGAATCAGCTGATGGTAGTGAAGGTATTAGTGAGGTGGATATGGGTATGAATGATGTGGGTAGTGTTGGTGATTTCTCTGAATCAGGTAAAGGTGTTTCAGTTAATGGTAATGATGTTAATGATTGTAATGGTAGTCATGAGGGTAGTCATAAAGATATTATTGATGAAATTGCTGCTAGTATTAGAGAAAATGTGCCCAATGTCAATGTGGGGGTTGAAGGTTCTAGTTTTAAGCATGTTAGTGGTATGGATAATGTTAAGGGGTCTAGTGGAAGTGTTGTGTTGCCTGAAATGCCTGTTCCGGTTAATGTAAATCCTGGTTTGAACCCTAAGTCTCAAAGTGATAAGCTTAAAAGTCCTAATAAAGTCAGTTTTGGAGAGGTTAGAGTTCCTGGTATTTTTAAGCTAAATGGGGATGTTAGCGAGTTAAGGAAGGGTGATGGGTTGTGAGTAATTTTGAAGCATGGGAGAGTAGTGCAGTTAAAGATAGTGTTATGAAGGAGAATGTGGTTGAAAAGAGTAATAGGTCATTCGCTAATGCTGTTGCGAGAAGTTTTGGTGGAAATGGGAACAATAAACTTCATTATGTTCCTACTTCTATTATTGGTGATGGTAGGGAAGTGGCTAAGATGGACCCGGTGTTGGCAGAAGGTTGTAAAAGATGGAGTAACACTGTGGTTGGTTTTTTTGTTGGTTTTCGTATGAGCTATAAGGATTTGGTGTATCATTTGAAGAGAATGTGGCGTTTATATCAGTTGGAAGAGGTTATTATGAATCAAAATGGTATGTGCTTTTTCAACTTCAAATCTAATGATGGGATGGAATTGGTTATTGAAAATGGTCCATGGTTGGTTGATAACAAACCATTATTTGTGAAAAAGTGGGAGCCGGGTTTGTGTATGTCTAAACCAGAAGTAACAAAGGTGCCGGTATGGGTTAAGGTGTATGATATTCCATTAGAAGCTTGGAACGTGGAGGGCATAAGTAGGATTGTGAGCAGAGTTGGTGTTCCAATTATTATGGACAGAATGACTACTTCCATTTGTGAGAAGCCATACGGTAAGGCATCGTTTGCTAGGGTCTTGGTGAAAATAGATTCTAGTAAGCCGTTAGTGGATAATGTCGAGTTGTTGTATGAAAGTTTGGGTAAGGTTCTAAGGTTGTGGGTTGAGTATACGTGGGTTCCACCGCGGTGTGATGAGCAAGGTTTTTGGGCATTATGTGAATGATTGTGCTAGGAAGGTGAATGTTGTTAAAGAAGTTTGTAGAAAACTAGAAGGGGGGTTGAATAGTTTACCAATTAAAAATTTTGTTTTGAAACTTAATGAAAAGATCAATTGATATTGATCTTAGATATGTTAATGAAATATGCAAGCAATATGTAAAGAGTAAACAAGGAAAGAAATGATCAAACCACAACAAGTAGTTTATAGTGGTTCGGTTTACAAGGACTCTTTTTCCTTGCCCTACTCCACCCCCCGAGTCTCACACTCGAGAGTTTAACTTCACTAGTCAACAAGCTCCTTTCACCGGCGGAGAAAACCTTTACACTTCGCTTACACTATTTCCGACACTAAGCTAGATGTCGAGTTCTTTCCAAGGGTACAACTACTCCCACACACAATGTATTTTGAGGACTAAAATACTAACCACTCACACTCACAAGATTATGATGGTTTAATACAACAATGAAGTATGAATCAACACTAGATCATACAACACTAAACAAACAAGACTTCCAACTTCTCGTTTAAAGCTTGAATGTGACTTGATCTTCTTTGCTACAAAAGAGATCACTAATATGATATGAAACTGAGTTAGAAAGGTTAGAGAGAAGATATGTAAGAGAGTATGATAGAAAGGGATGAAAAGCTACTTGGTTTGGCTTTGCTATTTATAGCCAAAATGGATAGGAGCGTCCACAGACCACGGAACCCTCAAAAGGGTTCCGCTCGTGTACCATTTTGGTACCGTGGGGGTCTGATAGCAAGATATCAAAATCTTTGCTAAAGTCAACTATATCTAAGTGAGATTGTGCAAGATATGAAGAGTACAAATCCACACAAAATATCTAATGAAATCTTCCAATGATTTCCATGATGCATCACATGATGTCATATGTTGTATTTCTATTTTTAGAAATATGCAAGTACTTAAGTAGTGTTTGGTTTTAAGAACCTAACACATTCTAAAAACTACTATCATACATAATGATTAGAGTCATATCAAGATGTCACTAATCATAAATGTAACTGCTTGAATGATGAATATATTGTTTGAAAAAGCTTGTTATAATATCTATTAAACTTGACAAGCTTTAAGCTTTTATACAAATTAAATTTACTTTTGTCGTTAACAAAACTTAGGTAAAGATCAAAAATATAAATAACGTTTAATGATGATATTTGTATTAACAATCTCCCCCTTTTTGTTGAGGACAAAATATAAATTTTATTTTTATAAAAGATACAAAGTTTGTGCAAGAGTTATAAAAATATTAGTTTTAGAACTTGAGAAGAAAATGATAATGCAAGTGTATGATGTTTGACTTTTTCTGAAAGTCAAAGTATTCACTAGCTGATGCATGATGTTGACTTTTTCAGAAGGTCAAAGTATGCAGTTGACTTTTTCAGAAAAGTCAAATATAACAATCAAATATAACAAATGTAAACAAGTTCTATATTTTCTCCCCCTTTTTGTCTCAACAAAAAGAAAAGGCGATGCGGAATGTAATGAGCCCGAGCCATTATCTCCCCCTTGATCAAAGCTCCCCCTAAATTGGGTGCTTAATGGGAAGATACATGGATTGTGAAAATAAAGCTACAAAAAAAATGTTAGTAATAATAATCATTCACAAGCATATCCAAACACTTTGTAAAAGCACCAACAATATAGAAAACACCATTCATTAGTTAAAATTTTTCATGAATAAAATCATGAAAAGAGAACACAATGATGTGTTTTAGTACAAGAAAATAGAAAAGAAAAATTAATCATAAGAAAAGAAAAACTTAAAGATGTTAATATATGACCATTCTAATGAGATGGTGGATGAGAAAGAGCGTTGAGACGCTCAAGGATGTGATTGAGGATGAACCTCATTTCTTCTTGAAAGTCAAGAACCATAACCCGGGTCCTATCAACGGTTTGGGCCGTTTGCTCACAAGTTGAGCAACCATGCCTAGGGGGTAGTATGTTTGGGGAGGTTGCGGTGGTGGAATGGTAGATGTGTTGGTGTTGGTGGAAATGTTTGGGGTGGTCATGTTGGATGCAAGCAAAGCATTTTGCATTTGCATAGTCTCACTTAAGTGAGAATCCACCATGCCTTTGAATTGGTGGAGGTTGTGTAGTTCTGCTTAAATCTCCTCTCTAGTGGGATTGGCATCCCACATGCACTCCTCAATATCCTCAAGATGAGGGGACATTGATGTGGGGAGTGAATGATCCCCATACAAAGGACCATGAATGTCTTTGTGAATGGGGTGGAAGAGAAGAGGTTTAGGCCCTAATGGGGCGTTTGGGTCAAAAGATGACCGAGGTGACTCATGAGCAATCCGCTTAATTGTGCCAAAGGATAGCAATGGTGGTGGATGATTTGGCCTAGGAGGCAAGTCATCCAAGTCCTCCAAGAAAGGATTTGGTGAAGTTGGTGGAGTGGAAAATAACTCCATAGGAATGAGAGTTGGAGACCTTGGTGGTGAAGGTGGTGAGGGTGTTTTGGATGTTTGGATGGGTGCCGATGGAGGTGAAGTTGGTGTTTTTGTAGGTGGTGGAGTGGTGATCACAATGTGTGATTGAGTAGATGTGGCTAATGTAAGGCTTGTATCATCTCGGATGGGAGATGAGATTGTGAGTGTAGAAGACTCGGATGAGGAGCTAAGGTTAACGAAGCAACAAGGCCTCACACTAATTCTAGCGGTTTTCTTGCAAGGTTTAGGAGAGGATTTTGTCATTTTTGACTTGGGTTTTTCTTTGCTAGATAATGGTAAGAATGAAGAAGGTGTGAAGATGATCATGGTAAAACCTCTCAATTTATAGAAGTGAAAAATTATGGAGAAATGTGTTTGATTTGATGTTAAACCATTGAAGAGATGAGGTTCCTAATGATTTGGAAGTGGGTTGAATGCTAGTCATATCACCCAAGTCAATCCATACAAAAGAGATGGAGTGAAGAAGAAAAGATTTGAAATAAATGTGTTCTAATGAGTGGAATTTCCTAACAATCAGATTACCCACGGATTTGAAGGTACCAAAAATTTGGTTCCTTCCTTTATGCCAAAGGGCTCCTTGGGTGGATTTTTCAAATTTTTGAATTTTGGTGGGAAATGGATTTCTTATATACCTAAGTGAATTATACTAGTTCTAATAAGAGTATAAACTAGTTAAGATTGACTTATAAGTAATGGATGGTAATTTGGAATCACGAAAGAGTCAAAATTCAGAAAGTTACATGGAGGATCCACGGCACCAAAAAATTACACGGCCGGAACCCTAAATAGGGTGCCGTCTGGTCCGCCTGTACAGGTACGGCGTTACCATTTTACATAACGGACGGTACCAAATTGTTGGTGCCGTCTGGTCCGTGCAGTGCAGAAAACTAGACATAGTAAGTTTTTAGGTGTCGGGGACTTTTCCGAAACCTGAAATTTTTCTCAAAACATGTGACACTAAACATTTCTAGTTAGGAAAAGTAAATAACACATGTATAAACATAGTGGAGCATATATTTTGAGCAAGGCTTTTTGACTTTCACATTATAGTGAAAATGGGTAAAATTTGATAGCATACTTGTGCTATCCCCCTGCATAAGATTGTTAGCATACAACATTGTTTCAAGTTATATTAGCATCCTACACAATAAAAACAACTAAATTGTATCAAACATTGATGATAATGTATTGTTCCAAACACTCCTTAATGGATCCTTACTTGTCTAACTTCTTGTAGATTTTGTTCATCATCCTACCAAGGCACTTGAACATTCCCTTAGTTTGCTTGAATTCCGCTGATTCATTCTCTATCTCAGGAAGAGACGCATAATACTCATGAGGTGGAAGACGAGAGCTTGGAAGACCATCTCGGAGCTATTTGATGATGATGATGATGGAGTTGGAGGTTTTGCTCTCTTGCCTTTTTTCTTAGCAACTCGTGCATCACTTAAAGGTACAAAGATGTGAGGGATGAGCTCATAGTGAAGATGCATCCCTTTTGGACTTGGTTGAATTGGTGCAAAGTTTCTATAGAGACGGGTGAGGAGCATCCCGTATGGAAGAGCAACCGATCCTTGAGTTGGAATATCAATCATTCTCCTAGTGATGTAGTAAGCTAAATTGAATGGTTGACGGGTAGACAAGTTGTAGAGCATGTGACAAAGGCAAGCGTTGATGTGATCCCTATTTCCTATGGTGCTAATGATGTTGGCTCTAAGTAGCTCCTCCCATTTCTTAAATTCGGGCTTAAGTTCATTTAGCTCCATTCCATATGGATCTCAGTTTACCTCCTTTCCTTTTCGGGTAACTCGGGTTGTATCACCCCTTGGGTTAAATAGGTGTTCACGGATAACATCCTTATCGGCCAAACGGGTTTGGTAGGGAGGAGAGCGGTCATTGATTGCATCAAGAGCGGTGAGTGACCATTTATCCGAGTAGACACAAGTCCCTCGGTTGGGAATTCCTAGCACTTGAGCAAAGTTGGCTAAGGTGATGGTGTAGTCGTTTTGATTGATTCTAAACCTAAGACAAAATTCATCATCGTCTTCATCACTAAAGCCGGTCACACTAGCATAGAATTCTAATACAAACCTAGGACAAATTGGTTCATCGATGTCAAGAAGACAATCGAATTGAATGGTGGCTAGTTGTTCACGAAGATTGGTATTTTCAAGGAAGGATGAGTGAATGGTTTTACCCTCATGGAAATACCTTGATTCTAGACCCCTAAATATTTCTACTTGTTCCTTGGAAAGTCCTTTGGTTTTGTGATGTTTGGGAATATAGCCAAAGGTGTCTTTGTGATCATAGAATCTTGCGGCTACCATGGTTATTCCTAAGGACAAGAATTAATATGTTAAAAATGAGAATAAACTTTAACGTTTTGGTTCTAGTGTGTGCCTATATGAAAACAATTTGGAGTTGCGGTTATCTCGACTCATTTTATGCACAAAAATGGTTTTAGTGGGGTGTTTGGCAAATACCATGAGATAACCCAAATGCTCCTAATTCAATGTGGCTTCATTTGAATATACCCGGGAATGCATATTAGTTATGCAATACCTTTAGTATTCAAGAGCATGCAAGTGATGAAAATTTAACGTTTCTATTTGTATTAGCAATGAAAAAATTGTTTTCCTACAAGTGAGAAGCTTTTCAAAACTTTTGACATGGGGTGTTTGGTTATTTGAATAAGGCCTTATATTCATTATCTATCAATTAGTGGGAAGCATGATTTGTTTATGCAATATGATAATGTAGTACCTAATTTCAATGACTAGTTATGCATTTTGCCAATTGAATTCATATTTGGTATAAAAGCATACATAAAACCCCATGTAATGATTTGTGATAGTTTTGTGCATAAATAAGAATCCTAGACTCCGAATTAAGAGATAAAATGTAGTTAGGATACTTACAATGATGTTATCTTCAGTGATTAGTGAGTGGGAAGGTGTCAATAATGAGCTTGGTTTAATGTTTACACGTTTTGGTAAAGTGGGTTTTGAGGAAGAAGATGTTTTGTAGGTAACTGTTTTGCTTCTGTAGACACCACGGACCAGACGGTACCAAATTTTTGGTTCCGTCCGTGTTATCGTTTGGTGCCGTGGCTACAGTACCAGATACAAGACAAAATTGTTTTGTTTTGACTATTCTAATGTTTTGGGCTATGTTTATCCTACATGTTTGGTTCCATTAACCCTAAACCAAGTCTAAGAAGATTAAAAGGTTCTCGTTTAAGAGGCTTAGTTAAGATGTCGGCAATGTTGTCTTCGGAGGATACTTTCTCGATTGAGATGTTTCTTTTTTGAACATTGTCGCGAAGAAAGTGATGACGGATTTCAATATGCTTTGTACGAGCATGTTGAACGGGATTCTTGCTGAGATCGATGGCTCCTTTGTTGTCGCAAAGTATTGCAATGTCGTTGAGATGAATTCCGTAGTCTACGAGAGCTTGCTTCATCCAAAGAGCTTGTTGACATGCTTTTCCGGCTAAGACGTACTCGGCTTCGGTAGTTGAGATGGCTAAAGCCGTTTGCTTCTTTGCAAACCATGAGGTGAGACAATGTCCAACAAAAGTGCAAATACCACTTGTACTTTTTCTATCGACATAGTCACCGGCATGATCCGAGTCGGCATACACTATGGTTTCTACACCCGTTCCTTTGGGATACCATAATCCTAAACACGTTGTTCCCTTAATGTATCTAAAAATCCTTTTAAGGCTTCTAAGTGTGATGCCTTTGGGTTTTCTTGAAAGCGAGCACATAGACAAACACTAAACATAATGTCGGGTCTACTAGCCGTAAGATAGAGTAGGCTACCAATCATTCCTCTATATTTAGTTTTATCTACGGATTCACCTTCCTCATCCTTGGTGAGTTTAGTGTCCGAGGACATGGGTGTCTTAGTTGGTTTGGAATCTTCAAGACCAAATTTCTTAAGCATGTCTTTTATATATTTTGATTGGTTAAAAATATTCCATCTTCTAGTTGTTTAATTTGAAGTCCTAGAAAGAAATTTAATTCACCCATCATACTCATTTCAAACTCGTCGTGCATGATTTTAGAGAAATCATCACATAACTCTTGACAAGTTGATCCGAATATAATGTCATCAACGTATATTTGAACAATGATAATATGTGATTCCTTTTTCTTGGTAAAAAGAGTATTATCTACTAATCCCATAGTGTATTTGTTATCAATAAGAAAAGTCTTAAGTCGATCGTACCAAGCTTTTGGTGCTTGCTTAAGACCATACAATGCTTTCTTGAGTTTGAAGACATGATGTGGTTTCTCAAAGTCGGTGAAACCGGGAGGTTGAGCAACATACACTTCTTCGTTAATAAACCCATTAAGAAAAGCACTTTTAACATCCATTTGAAATAATTTAAAGTCATAAGCACATGCATAAGCAAGTAATATTCTAATAGATTCAAGTCTAGCTACCGGAGCATAAGTTTCATCATAACCAATACCTTCTTGTTGATTATAGCCTTTTGCAACAAGCCTAGCTTTGTTTCTAGATACTATACCATTTTCATCCATTTTATTTTGAAAAACCCATTTTGTTCCAATTATAGTTTGATCTTTAGGTTTTGGAACTAATTTCCAAACATCATTTCTAACGAATTGGTTTAATTCTTCTTGCATGGCAATTACCCATGATTCATCTTTTATTGCTTCATTTATGTTTTTCGGTTCTATGGTGGATACAAAACAAAAATAATTACTTTGATTTTGGGCTTGTGACCTTAAGGTTATTTGATTAAGTTGTCCTATGACTTTTTCTAAAGGATGACTTTTAGATTCTTTGATGTTGATAATCTCTTTATTTAATGGTTCATCTTCCTTGTTTTTATTAATTATTTCTTGACTTTCCATCATTTGACTTTCAACTAAGTCATCATCTACCAAAGGTGATGTCTTAGAGGGAGGTGGACTTTCGTCAAATGTTATGTTCAACGATTCCTCGACTATCATTGTTTCTTTGTTAAGGACAATGTAAGCTTTACTAGTTTGAGAATAACCAAGAAATACACCTTCATAAGACTTTGGGTCAAACTTGGTGAGATAATCTTTAGTATTAAGAATGAAGCATTTACATCCAAAAACTCTAAAATATCCTAAAGTTGGCTTTTTACCTTTATAAAGCTCATATGGTGTTTTGTTTAAGAAAGGACATATTAAGACTCTATTCAAAATATATGTAGAAATGTCAACGGCGTTACACCAAAACTTTTGAGGAATGTTTTGTTCATTAAGCATTGTTCTACTCATTTCTTGAATAGTTCTATTTTTACGTTCTACTACTCCATTTGATTGAGGTGTTCGTGGTGCGGAAAAGTTATGTGTTATACCATTTGTATCACAAAAGTTTCCAAATTGAGTTTCGTTGTCAATATCACGACCATGATCCGCTCGATCGACACAATTTTAGCACCTAGTTGATTTTGAATTTTCTTGCTAAGAATTTCAAATTTATCAAAAGCTTCATTTTTGGTTTTCAAAACAACGTCCAAGTAAACCTTGAGTAATCATCTACTATGACCAAAGTGTATAAGTTGCCTCCGTAGCTTCTTATAGCGGATGGACCAAACAAGTCCATATGCAATAATTCTAGACACTTAGATGTGGACACCATATTTTTAGATTTATGACTACTATGGGTTTGTTTACCAATTTTGCAAGCGTCGCAAAAGTGTTGGTCATATTTTAGTTTTGGTAAATTCCTAACTAGCTCTTTTGAAGATAGGTTTTGTATAAGTCTCATATTAGCGTGACCTAAGCGCCTATGCCAAAGAGATGAGCTATCATCTAATGTTGTTAGACAAAGTTTGTCATTATATGTTTTATCTATTTTCATGACATATATGTTATTTTTCCTAACTCCTTTAGCTATGGTGATACCATCTTTTAGTATTTTACTACCATTTTCATCAAATAGTACTTTATACTTTTTATCACATAATTGGCTAATACTAAGTAGATTAAATCCTAACCTATCCACATGAGCAACATTTTCAATAGTTAGGGAGTTATGAGCGATCGTACCTTTGCCAATGATTTTGCTTTTGAGATTGCTACCAAAAGTGACATTACCTCCGTCATACTCTTGGTATGATGAGAAGAGACTTTGTTGCCCGTCATGTGTCGTGAGCATCCACTATCTTTTATCCATTCATCGGGTTCCAATCCAACTTTCAAGCATACCTAAGAAGCAAATAACTCAAGCATTTGGTCCCCAATATCTCATGGGTCCGTTTGAGTTAAACATACCATTTATTTGATTCATGTATGGAAACGATGGGTAAGAGTTCCATGACATGTAATCTGGAGTTTGATATGGTCTAGGAAAGTTTTGATTCCAACCGTTGTGTTGGTAGTTGGGTTGTATGTTGTGGTTGCTCTTAGGAAAGGGGCGTTTGGCAAAAGGTGTTTTATAACGTTGTTGAGTAGTTTTTGATCTAAATTAATTTTTGGCAAGTCCTACTCGTGATGTAACAGCTGGTTTTAGTTTAATACTATCATTGGTTTTCTTTGTTACTTTGACAAATTCAGTACGGTCCGTATTGCGAACATTCTGTCCTGCTGAAGTACCCACGGCACCATTTTTTTCAACGAACGGAACCCTTATTTTGGTTCCGTCTGGTCCGTGCTGTACTGCAGCAGTTTTGGCAGAATGTTCGTCTTTTTCGGCCGTTTTGTTTTGACTCTTTGGAATTAATACCTCATTAAATCCTAGCCCATTCATGTCTCCTGGTGTTTTATGGATTTTAACTATTTCATCGGCAAGAGCGATGTTTTTGTTAAACCTTTTAAACTTAGAATTATTTTCGATTAGAACCTCTTGTGTGAGCTTTAGTTTTTCTATTTCAACATTAAGCTCTTGACATGATTTACAATCATCATCATTTGCTTTTCCTTTTTCAAGTCGTTTTTCTTTTTCTTTCAACTCATATACTTCATTTTCCAAAAATTCCTTTTTGGTTTTTAAAAATTTATTTTTAGTTATGATTTTTAGACTTAGCTCACACAATTGATTATATTTTTTTTGCAAAGTGTCATCATCAATAGAAGAATAAGAAGAGTTGTAAAGTACCTCATTTGACTCATGTGCCATTAGAGCGATCTCTTCCTTGCTTGATTCTTCATCATCTTCACTATCACTCCAAGCACCACTTACAAAAGCTCGTTGTGTTTTGCTTTTAGGTGGCTTGGGACATTCTCCTATGAGATGACTTGCATCACCACATCTAAAACACTTTCTTTAACCTTTACCCTTTTTGTCATCCCGATCTTTTCGAATGGCTTCTTTTCTTCTCGAGGTTGTCTTACAAACTTTCCTCTTCTTCTAAAGAACTTCTTAAAGTCTCTAACGGCCATGGCATACTCCTCATCTTCACTACCGGAGCAAGATTCGTCATCATCACTTGATTCGGCCTTTGCTTTAAGAGCAACGGATTTGATCTTCTCCCTTCTTCCTTTGATGATCTCCTAATCTTTCTCCATCACCATTTCGTGTACCTTGAGGTTACCGATTAGCTCGTCTAGTGACATTTTGGAGAGATCTTTTGATTCTTCAATAGCGGTCACTTTAGCTCTCCATTTGGGATGGAGTGCTCTAAGAAATTTCCTGACAAAGTTCTTACTACGAAAAGATTCATCAAGTGCTTTAAGTGATGTAATAATAGTATTAAAGCGAGCAAAGCCACAATCAATGGTTTCATCTTCAGAGATAACAAATTGTTCATATTGTTGAACAAGAAGATCAATTTTGTTATCCTTGACTTGTGAATTACCTTGATGTGTAACAATCAAAGATTCCCAAATATCTTTGGCGGTTTCACACATAAAAATTCTTTCATATTCTTTTCTAGGTAAAGCATTATAAAGCATCATTTTAGCTTCATTATTTTTAGCAACTAATTTCTTTTGTTCATCAACAGAAATATCCTTTGTTGTAGAACTAAAATCCCTTTAACAATAACAAACCAAAGATCTATATCTTTTGATTTTACATATGTTTCAAAACGGTTTTTCCAATAGATAAATCCATTGGTTTCAAAGAGTGGTGGTCTTTGCATAGATTGCCCTTCTTTAAAGTTTTCAGAATCCATGGATCGTTTCAAGTTTATAAAATACAAATTATTTTAGAAATTCTTGAGCAACGAGGCTCTGGTACCAATTGTAGAAAACTAGAAGGGGGTTGAATAGTTTACCAATTAAAAGCTTTGTTTTGAAACTTATTGAAAGATCAATTGATATTGATCTTAGATATGTTAATGAAATATGCAAGCAATATGTAAAGAGTAAATAAGGAAAGAAATGATCAAACCACAACAAGTTGTTTATAGTGGTTCGGTCTACAAGGACTCTTTTCCTTGCCCTACTCCACTCCCCGAGTCTCACACTCGAGAGTTTAACTTCACTAGTCAACAAGCTCCTTTCACCGGCGGAGAAAACCTTTACACTTCGCTTACACTATTTCCGACACTAAGCTAGATGTCGAGTTCTTTCCAAGGGTAAAACTACTCCCACACACAATGTATTTTGAGGACTAAAATACTAACCACTCACACTCACAAGATTATGATGGTTTAATACAACAATGAAGTATGAATCAACACTAGATCATACAACACTAAACAAACAAGACTTCCAACTACTCGTTTGAAGCTTGAATGTGACTTGATCTTCTTTGCTACAAAAGAGATCACTAATATGATATGAAACTGAGTTAGAAAGGTTAGAGAGAAGATATGTAAGAGAGTATGATAGAAAGGGATGAAAAGCTACTTGCTTTGGCTTTGCTATTTATAGCCAAAATGGACAGGAGCGTCCACGGACCACGGAACCCTCAAAAGGGTTCCGCCCGTGTACCATTTTGGTACCGTGGGGGTCTGATAGCAAGATATCAAAATCTTTGCTAAAGTCAACTATAGCTAAGTGAGATTGTGCAAGATATGAAGAGTACAAATCTACACAAAATATCTAGTGAAATCTTCCAATGATTTCCATGATGCATCACATGATGTCATATGTTGTATTTCTATTTTTAGAAATATGCAAGTACTTAAGTAGTGTTTGGTTTTAAGAACCTAACACATTCTAAAAACTACTATCATACATAATGATTAGTCATATCAAGATGTCACTAATCATAAATGTAAATGCTTGAATGATGAATATATTGTTTGAAAAAGCTTGTTATAATATCTATTAAACTTGACAAGCTTTAAGCTTTTATACAAATTAAATTTACTTTTGTCGTTAACAAAACTTAGGTAAAGATCAAAAATATAAATAACGTTTAATGACGATATTTGTATTAACAAAGTTAATAAGAACGGGGAAGATGTTAGGGCTACTGATGTTAAGCAGAGTACTAATAATGAAGGGGCTAAAATTGGTGATGGCGAGGAAGGGTGGCAAACTGTTGGTAATCGTAGGAATGGTAGGGGTGCTGGGAATAATGGTCGACAAGGGAATTTTGGTGGTTATAATGGTAGAAGGGCAGTTAATAATTATAGGAGTGGTGCTAATAGTAAGGGTAATTCTAGTGTTGGTAATATGGGTACTAGGGATATTAATAAGAAAGTTGAACCTGTAAAGAATGGAAATGTGGGTAATGTGGATGAAAGTGTGATTGTGAATGATGATGGTGAGTCTGCAAATAAGGGTAAGAATAAAGTTAATGAGGAAGTTGGGGTTAATAGTGGGAAAACTAACATTGGGAATAACGAGCCTAGGAAGCCTATGATAAATCAGAATCCTAGTAACAAGAATAGTAGGGGGTTGGTAATGGTAACAAGAATGGTAAGGGCAGTAGTAATAGTGGCAGTGGAGTTAGTTCTAAAGATTCAGTAGGGGCCAAAGGGGTTGCTACTAGCAATAGGTTTGATTTGTTAGGAGATGAGGGCGTTAATGAGGAATCTGATGTATGGAAGATGGTTAAAGATCAAGTGATTACTGCATGTGTTACTGGTATTCCTGTTGCAGAAAATGTGGTTAAAGGTTGAACTGCGAATATGATTAAGTTTTATACGGTTAAATGGAATAATAGAACCAAGAAGAGTGGATCAGTTAAAATTAGTTTGGAAGCTGAAATGAAAAGTTTGTCTGATCAGATTGTTCAGCTAAGTAGGAATATCAACAAAACTTCTAAGTTAAATGCTGAAAAGATGTTCAAAAAATCTGGTTCGACTACTCAGGATATAAATGAAGTTTCTGTTAATAAGTTTTATGATGTAGCCTATAGAGCGGAAGTAGCTAAAATAGAGGAATTGAAAAAGGAAAAGAATCTTTTTGAAGTTGAGTTTTTCATACTGTCTAATAAGGTTTTGGATGATGATCGTAAACAAATGTGGACTGATGATATGATGGAGTATTATTTGAGTAGATGTGAGGAGATCAAAAGTGATCGTATTAATGGACATCTAACTGATATAGGAGGTTTTGGTTCTGTCAATGAAGTGGAAGAGGATACAAGCGGCTTTGCCTATTTCATGGTTCAAAATGAAGTCTCTAATGTGATTGATAGTTCTATGGCGCAAGTTGGTGATGCTCTTGCATCACATTCTTCTTCTGTCCAATGTTAGTGAAAATCTGTTCTTGGAACATTCGTGGAATGTCCCAAATGTCTAGGCAGGATGAGGTGAAAAAGTTAATCAGGGAGGAAAGGATTGGTATGTGTGCTATTGTTGAGACTAGGCTTAGGAAGAAATTTGTTAAACCTGTTGGGGACAATGTGTTTGGTAACTGGTCTTGGGTCTCCAATATAGTGGATTGTAGGAGTGTTTGTAGGATTATGGTGGGGTGGGATAGTAATGTTATTGGTGCTAACTTGATATCTCAATTTGATCAGGCTATGAACTTTGAGATTAATTTTGTCCATGACCACAGGAAGCAATTTATTTCCTTCGTTTACGCTAAGAACTTTGATGGGGAAAGAAAGGCGTTATGGGGAAATTTGGTGGAACACAGCAAGCTTGTCAAGGGTGAGCCGTGGGCTATTTTGGGTGATTTCAATGTAGCGTTGAACATTGAAGATTGCTCTGATTCTAATGCCGTCAAGGATAAGGATGTAAAAGACTTCAGAAACTGTTTAGAGTCTTTGGATTTGGAATACATTACTAGCAAAGGTATGTTTTATACTTGGATTCAGAAACGTAATGATCCTGAAACTGGTATCTTAAAGAAATTAGATAGAGCTTTGGGCAATGGTAATTTCATTTCCACATACGAGAATTGTTTTGTTGAGTTTCTTCCGTTTGTTACCTCGGATCATTGCCCGGTTGTGCTGGTGTATCCGTTAGCTAAGGCTTCCAAACCTAGGTCTTTTAGGTTTGCTAATTTCCTTGCTGATAAGGACAGTTTTTTGCCTACTGTTAATGATAACTGGGGTATTGATGTTAATGGCTTTTGTATGTTTATCCTGGCCAAAAGATTAAAAAACATGAAGAGGCATTTGAGGAATATGAATAGGGTTAATGGAAATATTTTTAATAAGGTGAAAGCATTAAGGTTTGAGCTTAAGAGGGTTCAACAAAGTCTTGATAAAGATCCTAATAACAGTAGCCTAAGAGATGAGGAGATTATGTATTGCAAAGCTTATAAAGATGCGCTTAGGGATGAGGTGAGTTTACATAGGCAAAAGACTAAGATTCAGTAGCTAAAATATGGTGATCAGAATACGTCATACTTTCAAAATGTTCTTAAAAGCAAGATTAGTAAAAGCAGAATTCAGGTTGTCCATGATGAGCAGGGTAACAAGTTTTATGGTGATGATGTTCCGGGTTGTTTTGTTAATCATTTTCAGATTTGTTTGGGGAGAGAAGATGATGTGTTTTCTATTGATGACTGTGATGATTTATTCACCTAAAAGCTTGATCCAATGGTTGCTAATAATATGGTTAGAGCTATTACGGATATTGAAATTAAAGAGGCTATGTTTAGTATTGATGAAGACAAAACTGCTGGTCCGGATGGGTTTACGTCCAAGTTTTTCAAGTCTGCTTGGAGTATTGTTGGGAGTGATGTGTGTGCAGCGGTGAAAGAGTTTTTCAGTTCTGGTAAGCTGCTTGGAGAGTTCAACGCTAACCTCATTTCTCTCATTCACAAGATTCAAGTTCCTTTGAAAGTCTCGGATTACAAACCTATTGCGTGTGGCAATGTTATCTACAAATGTATCAGTAAAGTTATCACCAATAGACTCAAAGATGGCTTATGTGATCTGTTGATCCCAGTTGAGCAAACGATCTAATATAGAAACTGACTTAGAATAAAAGCTTATTAAGTATTACACGGAATTTAACACTTAATCTTAAGAAGAAGAACAGTTAACATTCAACACCTCAATATTATTTATTAATACGAATACTCTTACAGTATTAGGGTTTTTGCAACCTTGAAGTGTATCGGCCTTAGATATAAAACTTACATATATCTAATCTAACCTAGGACCTCCTTTTATAGACTAAGGAGTCCTTTACATAATACAATACGTAACCTACAAGATAAATATCTTTTCCATATTTATCTAATACAATAAACTAAACCGACTATACAAGACTAGCAGTGGTTACAATATATTGTCCGTGGTTACACACTACTACTAGTCGTGGTTTGTCTTCATCAGTGGTTCCATCCTTCTGTCCGTGGTTATATCATCTCTGTCCGTGGTTCCAGTACTTAGAGTAATTCATGATTCAAGGAACCAAAAACCCAACAATCCTCCCCTAAACTTTATACATTCCAACAGAATTCTCAAGTTTCCTTTAAGCACAAAACATCTGAATTGGAGGATGTAGCCAAACACTTATGTGATTTAAGAATTTTCTCATATTTCATCAACAAATCATAAGCTTGACCATCATAAGGTAACAACATCTTGATAATACCAGGCTTCAACATCTGAGCAATAATTCCTGGAGACTTATTCAACTGAGGATAATCACCTTCTACAAGCATGTGAATAACTTTTCCAGAAACAGTTAAAACATGAACTCCATAAGTTTGATATAAAAACCATCTTGTTACAGTACCATTGTAGAGTCCTTTGCACTCAGGTTCATCATGAGTTGGTTCAAATAAAATCTTCAAATTATAATAGACCAGTCTCTCATGATAATCATTTGGATGTACTTCACCAAACTTATTCTTGTAAAGTCTCCAAAGATTCATCAAATCATATCTTTCAAAGTACTGAAGCATTTGTGAAAATTTATTATACTCATAAACTTCATTGTTGAGTCTTTGAATTTTCTAAACTCCTTCACTTCCATCATTAAGGTGAAACTCATAAGAAACAATTTGATTAACATCTTCAACTTCTTTCAATCTTTTAGAATCAGATGTCTCTTGAATCTCAGACTTCCTTTTTCGTTTACTTTGAATCCACTCTTCATCCTTTTTAATCCACTCTTCTTCCTTTTTAGAATTCATTGGACAGTAATCATCATGATTAATCTTCATACATCTTTCATAAATCTCAAGAATTCTTTCAAATGAACATTTATTAAGATTTTCAGAAATGTGAATGCCTGAATTCTTAATAATTTTCATTAGTACATTCATCATCTGTGCAAGTGAAGGAGGTTTCTTTCTTATAACTTGTTTCCTTCCTTTACTGACCTTCCTTGCCCATTCACCCAAAAGCCTAGCTTTTTCCTCATCATCCAACAAATTCCATTCTTGTGCAGTATATTCATCATGTATATGTTGAGAAGCTTCAAGAAAGTTTTGTGATTCATACCATGTAGCTAACATTCTCTAACTAGCTTCCTCTTCTTTCTGCTTTCTTTTCTCTAAAGCTGCTTGTTCTTCAGCTACCATGTTCTTTGCATACTCTGCATCATAAGCTTCTTATTCTGCTTTAGACTTAAACTTCAGCTGGTATCGCAACTCCTTTACCTTTTCCAATATCGCATTGAACCACTTTCTTCTTCAAAGGTTCACCAATAACTAAACTTTTTCCTTTGGGTTTGGGTTTAGTTGCAGTAGATTGAACAGATAAAACAGGTGCAATGATAGGTGTAGAAATAGATGAAGTTTTACTTAGATTTCTCAATGTACTTGCAGCTTCTTTCTCAACTTCTTTAGACTTAGGTGGTGATACAGAGAGAGTTGTGACAACAGTGGAAGTGGTTATGATAGCAGTGGGTATGATAGTAGTGGGTATAATTGTCATATCTGAAACTGCAGCAGTGGTTACAAGAGTACTATCCGTGGTTTCAGACATACCATCAGTGTTTGTATCCTGCACTATATCTTCTACAACCTTCTTCACATTTTCAAGAACTGCCTCATTCCCATCTTTATCAGATACCAAGAATTCTTGATCTCCACTATTTTCTTCCATAGTTCCATCAGCAGCCTCCCCTGAATTTATTCCTTCACTCCTCCCCTGTTTGGATACGTCCTTCATATTCAGAGCTGGAGAGGAGTCCACCTTCTTTTTCTTTCTTCTCATAGCTTTCAAAACAGCAACCCCAGGGCGTCTTACTTTTTCCAAAACCAACACTCTGTGCTTCAATCTCCTAATATCCTTTCCATGAAACACAGCCAACTCCTTTATATTCAAGATTGTTTCCTCCATCTTGGTACATTTAGCCGTCAATTCATTTAATCTTTCAAGAATATCCTCTCCACTTCGACCTGTGTGAACTGGTCCGAGAGGTGGTTCATTAGAAAATTCATCATGTACAAACTCAGAATCAGTCAATTCATGTTCAGGTTCCAAACGATCCTCATCACTTCGAGCTGTGTTAACTGCTCCGAGAGGTGAATCCTTGGATATAGTAAACATAGCATCAGACCTAGCCTGAACAGCTATACACCCTGTAGTATCCAATTGGCTAGGGATTCCTCCACCTGTGTTAATTTCCAAGGAACTCTCCACATTAGGAGTTGCCAAAGGTTGGGTCTTATTGATGGTTCCACTATCCTGATCAGCATCTAAGCATGAATCAGTAGTGGAAGCCCTTATAATCATGTCACCTTCACCACCTGTGACAGCCTCATTAGCAACACCACTAGCACTAGCCTGAGGTAGCTGAGTGCCCTTCTGTCACCTAGTCCATACAATAGGTGTAACAGTGGTTTGGGTTTGACTAGAAGTGGGTGGAGGTACACTATCATTGTTTACAAGTGTACTATCAGTGGGTTCAGATGTACTAGCAGTGGGTTCAGTGACTAAAGCTGAAGATTCAAAACCTTCATCAAACTCAGAATCAGCAGGCAAAGTAAGCATATGAGGAAATAAAGGAACATCTATAATTTGTACATTTTGTGGCTGATTCCTCATATGTGCAAAAACCTTAGGAAGCATATGATGTACTTCATACTCCTGAGTATGCTCAACAGACTCCTCTATTTGACTTTCCACAATCAGTTGAACAAACCTAGGATATAAATAGTATTTACCCTTCTTCCTAATGTTTTGTACTAGCCCCTCATATATCATCCTAGACCAATTGAACTTTCTTCCATCAGACAAACAAATAATAGCAGTAGCAATTTTGGAAGGAAAGTCATTAAACCCTGTAGTCTTATTACTCATACACATCAATAAGGTATGAATAAGAAACTTCCATTGTTTTGAAAACAAACTCTTAAAATATTGTACCTTGTCACCTCTGTGTGTATAACCTAACCTTTCCAAACCAGCAACAATCTCAACATCTGAAAGATTATCAACACCATCAGCATCATCAAACTTTAAAACATCCCTAATGATCTCCTCAGTAATAGAAATAGCATGCTCATCCACAACAGTGCTAAACACTTCGACTCCATCAACCTTTTCAAGCTTAGCATTCCTCCAGAACTGATGTATGTAGGCTTTAAAAATGGTTGGTGTGACAGTTAAGGCATAGTTAATAGAACTGTGAACAAGGAAATCAATCATTTGATGAAACCCTTCAGATCGATCATTCTTGGTGAGAATAGCAACAAGGTTATGTGTAGTGGAATACTTATCAGCCATTGTGATTAATGATGGTTATGATGTGGGATTTGTGAATTATGCAAAGATAAGTGATTAGGGTTAATGTTGAGCGCCAATTGAAGTGTTTTGAAGACCAAATAAATGATCCATCCGTGATTTGGGGGAAATAATATACTTTTGCAAAAGTTACCAATCAGCCCCTGAAGTATCCAACACTAATCCAAATGCTATCCGTGGTTTCAGAACAGCTATCCGCGTTTAGACACACACCATCTATGGATACATAGTAGCACTTCAACCAAACGTCCAAGAGTTATAGCAAGTAGATCTGTGTCATTAGAAAAGAGATCTTACAAAAATATGAAGGATTACACTAGCTCCTATGTACACAAATCCTTCATACCTGCAAGACAAAAGCACAAAACAAACACAGAGAAGAAGATCATTGTTGTCAGTGGTTAGAAAGAGCTAGAAGTGGTTCCAAATAACCTATCCGTGGTTTAAAACAGGTAAGTCAATATGGTCAACTTCTAAGATTAATATTAGTCCAACACTCAAGAATCTCATTAACTCCTCAACCACATTTAACCTGCCCCTCATTTACTTCCATAACCCATAACTCTGCTTATTTAAAGAATCCAAATCTCATATAACACACACACCAATTAAAATCAAAACCCTAATTTCTCCAAACTCCACAATCAACTTCAATCACCATGTGGAACCCTAGTTGGAATAAACCAGAGGTTGTTGATCTAACATCCTCCTCATCCTCATCATCATCAAGTGAAGATACTAACCCATGGCAGTTATACATTCCTCCACAAGAACCAAGACCAAGAAAATCCCCATTTCTTCCGACATCTGAAGATGATAGTATGGTGGATCCAAGTGAGGCATCTGAGGACTCTGAAGACTCCTCAAAGAAGAGAACTTCAAACCCCCAACCTTCATCATCCCAACCCCAACCAAGACCACGAACAAGAAACCCACCACTCTCAAAGGACAGAGAGGTGGTTCTTGGTCTTCCTGCACCAAGTTGTGGTGCTTCTTCACATATCGTAAGGGGGAAGGGAAAAAGGAAAATGGAATGATGCTTTTTGGTGAAACCAGTAGATGCAAGTATGATATGACTATGTCCTTTGTGCTTCATCTACTGTGTTCATCTTCATCATCTTCGTTTTCATCAATCCATCCTTCCCATTTTGATCCTTAGCTTATCATGCATATCCAATAGCTGAGGATAGTAGTAGGAAATCATGTATAGAAGTAGTCTTTTAATTGGCACTTGAAGTTTCATTGTAAGCTGTAAACTATTTTGATGAATGAATGAACAATTAACTTCAGTACTTCTTGAGCGTCTATAATGATCTTTCTTGTATCTGCAAAATGGTTAGTGGAAACACGAACAACAAGCAAGTGGTTTGAACCAAACTATTAGTGGTTAGAAACAAACTATCAGTGGTTAGAAACAAAAATAGCAAAACTAAGATTACATAATAACAGTCCAATTCTTATACAAACTGGTACAAAACAATTTGAGAATTTAGAGATTAATCATTCCAATACTAACAACAAGGTACTGAAACCTCCCCACATCAAAAGCTTTGGTGAGAAGATCAGCAACATTGAAATCAATATGGATTTTTACCATTTGAATCAACCTTTTCTCATTACAATCTCTAATAAAATGATATCTTATCTCAATATGTTTAGTTCTAGAATGTAAAACAGGATTTTTAATGATGTATATTGTACTGTTATTATCAATGTAAATCTTAGTATGCATAAAATTGTACCCAAAATCCAGCAATTGATTCTGAATCCAAAGAACTTGACCACAACAACTAGCAACAGCCACATATTCAGCTTCAGTTGTAGAATTGGCCACAATAGTTTGCTTTTTACACTGCCATGAAATAAGTCTGCTTCCCAAAAACTGACATCCTCTAGTAGTAGACTTCCTATCCAAACTAGCACCAGCATAGTCACTATCTGTGTAGGCCACCCAATTTACTGCTAAAGATAAAGTCAAAGTACTGCACTACGAAGTCAAAGTACTGCAAGAACAAAAGAACTGTTATATTCGTTTATCGAAAGAATTGTATTCTATGTTTAGATTACTTGTCGTACAAGGTTACAAATTGTAAACCGACTAGGATATCCTTAAGCCTATAAAAGGACTCCTAGATTGGCATTAGAGGTACGATTCCAAAAAGAGTTTTAGAGTTTACGAATTCACAAAGTTAATTAGTGTTTTAGAGAGAAGTTCGATAATCTTAGAGTTTTATTAGAGTATCTGCATAATAAGCAGATTTAGAGTTTATAATAAAAGTTATTCTTCTTAGCTTTGTTAAGTAAATTCCGCGTACTTGTTAAAGATTGCTCAGTGTTTCTTTGTTAATAACTTAGGATTTATCCGAGGTTATTAAACCTTAACAAGCTAGTTTAAGTTAGTTAGATTAAAGTATATCGATCCAACAGATTATTTCGGGATTGTCAGTTAAAATTGCCAATAATTCTTTATGGAGCGTTATTCAGCGTTTGGTCTTCGGGGCTGCTGTTTATTATATTTGGCAAGAGAGGAATATGAGAATCTTCCAAAATGTGTTTAGGTCGGAAGAGATTATTTTTAGTTTGATTGTGGATACGGTTAGACATAAGCTCATGGGTTTGAATATTAAGCACTCCCGTGAGGTTGAAAAAGTGATTAAGATTTGGAAAATTCCCTTGAAATGTAGTAACGGTAGTACTTGGAAGGTTTATAATGATGGTACGGATGATATCACATAGTAATTGGAGTTGTTTTATGTTGTACATGATCACATTGAGTCATGTGCAGATTTGTCGGGCTGATCAGGGGATTTGGTATTGTGCTTGGAATCCTCGTATCTTTTGTTATGGTGCTGATGCAGTTTATCTTTTGTTCCATTGCAAGCTGGTTGATCTTCATGTGTGTTGGGTCTGCTGGTTTTGTTCGGGCACTGGTTTTTGGAGCAGTAACCGAATCTTTGACCGGGGTGATGATGGTACAGTCAATTACATGTTTTCTTTATATAGGCTATGCACTACAGGTAAAAGCGGGAGCCTTGGTATGTTTTCTTATCATGCCTTTGGTGTTGTTGAAGTACCAGGTATGTTATTTAAGCATTTTATTTGGTCCTTTGCTCTTTGCCTGCGCTAGTCTAGCTTTTTTGGCATTCGATGGTGGTTATGCAATTGGCTATGCACTACAGATAGTACGATTAAATTCTGCGCTGGCCTGCTGTTTGGAGGTTTGAGGTTGAGTAGGCTATGCACTACAGAATTGAGTCTTACTATCTGCGCTGGCCTCTTGTTATGGGTGGATAATTGGATGGCTAACAAGATTATGGTCAAATGTCATCCATGGACTTGGTTCTATTTTTGTACTAATGAGGGCCTGTTGAGGACTATTAGTTATATGAATATTATCAAGTACCATGGTTTTGACAATTTTGATTATTTTCCTCTGTGGTTTCCCTTTTGCTGGTGTAATGATCTGGTTGTGGCATCTCTCAAGCAGTCTCCAATGAGTTTAATGATTATTGAGACTGTTTTGAGTTTCTGCACCAGGTTTGATATGTGGTCTGGTAATGATGGTCTTTTCACTATTAGACTCCTTTTGGTGGTTTTGTCTAAGTACTGTTTGGGTCATGGATTGGTGTTTGATATTGGAAGCTGGTATTTGATTTTGGTTATTATGTTTATTGTGTACTGGACTAATTGCTTTTTCAATTCTTGTACTCTTTTTCCTTGTTCAAAATTTTCCCACAGGGTTTTTGTTTGGCAAGGTTTTTTAATGAGACAGGATTATTGGGTGAGGTTGTTTCTTGATGACTCATCCTATTTCATGGCTGCTGTTGATGGTATTAGCTTGGACTACTCTAGATCTAGTTTGTTGGAAGGACATTTGCTGCATTTTTCTTCAGTTCAGTATAATAACTCCCATTCTATCAGGATTTGCAGATTTGCTTTCTTTCAGCTACCTCATATGGTGATGTTTGGATATATTTTGGTTGGTCCCTTAGTATATTCCATGATTCAGAGTATGATGGTAGCTTTAGATCAAGCTTGTTTTGCTGCAATGACTACTGTTTTGGGAGCTGTTTTGTTTTGTTATTGTTAGCCTCTTTTGGTTATCTAGTTTCTTGTTATTAGCAGCTTTGTATGTTTGTTTTGGTTTGTTTGTCCTTTCTATTTCCTAGGCAAGAGAAGAACTATTTAGGGGTTGTCCTAGTAGTTTCTTCTTCTTGTGCTATTCCTTGTACAGAACTTTTTCCATTTTATTTAATGTATTTTACCTTTGGAAAATAATAATAATAATAATAATAATAATAATAATAATAATAATAATAATAATAATAATAATAATAATAATAAAGCGTATTCGACGATTCTCTATGACTCAAGACATTGGGGCACATGTTGCGGTTCATATTTTTAATATGATTGGTTTTGCTATTGATAGAGGTGTGGTGGCCCAGTTGATTTCTCGGCTTCCCACTAATTTTTTGTAAAATCCTATGAATTTTTAATGATGATGATGATAATAATAATAATAATAATAATAATAATAGTAATAATAATAATAATAATAATAATAATAGTAATAATAATAATAATAATAATAATAATAATAATAATAATAGTAATAATAATAATAATAATAATAATAATAATAATAATAATAATAATAATAATAATAATAATAATAATAATAATAATAATAATAATAATGAGCTACGGCCGGCGGACTTGCTATTATTCAACTGGATCCAAGGTAAGTACGCATGTTTGGATGTGAGTGGGATCTCCCCTTTTGCGGATATTGATGCGAATTCGTGGGCTCCAGGGGTAGCGTTACACAATGAAGATGGAAAGCCTTCTGGAGCCAACATCAAACAAGCTCCTGGTGGGTGGCATGTGAGATCTATCCAATAGATCAACCATGTGACAACTGAACAAAAACAATGGGGCGAGTCATAATTATGATTCAATCCTGGTTCAGGTTATGGATTGACGAATACCTTTGAAAAACCGGTCGTTGTGCTTAAAAATTATTTTCTTTAGCACATCGACTGTGTACTAATATTTCAAAATAAAAGGTGTTTATGATTGATAATTGATTTTCATTAAAACCTTCATTGTATTGCAAAAACAATTTCTATTGTGCGGTACTCGATTGTTTTTCAAATATCTTTTCATCAATCAGTGAATCTCAATTCGCTGGTTCACTCACTCCGTGTTGTCTTCTTTGAGACGTTCAGGTTTGAGAACAGCTAAAGCAGCTGCGAAACCCTGTCAAGGAAATTCTTCGAAATTATACCTGATCACAGGCAGTACTTGTACTGATTAACGGGGAACCGTGGGCCGTGTACCTCAATTCAACGAGAGTCATCAAAGACACTTTCGTGCGCTTTATTGCTAACTGTTGTATGCAAGTACGCCCGACGTTTGCAGCTGATCAGAATGACGCGGTCAATCCATAGCCGCATGCTCACACAACACATTCATTTCTAAAGAAATCATGATTAGTGCATCAATGCCTGCTTTTGCTACGCTGCTGCCAATATCATGACTCAACGAAAGCTTCCGCTACTCTGTTGAGAAGATATCATGATCCAGAATGTGAGCATATCGGTCCAAATGTCACAACATCACATAATACCAACACCACAAAGGATGAGTCAGAGATTTATGATAGCTGATGATCTCAAAGCTGGCTCAAAACTCATTATCACGTAGATCAGTTAAATACCTCCACTTAGATTCACCAAACATGCAAAAATGAAGAATCGATGACTACGAGCTGCTGAGCTAAGAACTTTAACAAGAATCCAAGAACAATCTTATTGTAATATCTGTTTGTATTCAATGTATTTTTGAGGTGACCTCCCTTAGGGGGAGATTGTTAGGATTTAGTAAATCCGGTCATTAAAGAGTCGGTCACCTCAAGTATATGTAATCGTTAGAAAGCTCGTAGTCATAGATTATTTAATGTTAAGTAGTATTTAGTTAAGTAACACCGTGGAGGACGGACGGGTCTTTACCCACTGTATGCCTGATCCACAGTCCGTAGGTGCCAATTTATGTAAGAACTATAAATACTCTCTACCTCCCAAGGTAGAAAGCTGGAGCTCATAATAATACTTTCATTTTCTCTCACTAAGTTCCCAAAACCTCTAACTCTTTCTCTCTCTAATTCCATAGTATACGCCTCTTTGATCTTTGGTTTAGTGTGTTTATGAAATCCAATATCTAACAATTGGTATCAAGAGCCATGGTTTGATCATCTCTCTTACATATTCTTGGATTTCTAGTGGTTTTAGATGGTATTTGAGTTTGAAAAAGTTTAGTGGTTTTTGCATCATTTGGATCATTTCTAGTGTTAAATTTTGAATTTTGGGTGTACTTTTGTGTTTAGAATCATTGTAAGTGCTTGGATTTTGATTTGGTAAGCTTGAATCACTGTGGTTGAGCTTGTTTTGGATTGAAAAGTGTGTTTTTGAAGTTTTTCTTGCTAGCGACTTGGTTCTCATTGTATTTTTCATCGTAGCGACTTGCTTCAGTAAAAGTTAGCGAGTTACAGTGTTAGTTGTTAGCGACTTGATCCTAGCGACTTGTCTATTGAGACAAGCCGACAAATAGTACAAGTTAGTGGATTCTCCACTACGGCTAGCGACTTGGTGAGGTTAGCGACTTGCTTCAGAAATTGTTAGCGAGTAGTAGTGTAAACTGTTAGCGACTTGATACTAGCGACTTGGATCTTAGCGAGTTGTTCTTTAGCAACTTAAATGTGTCTAGCGACTTGGTGCTTAGCGATTTGTTGTCATAATTCTTAGCGACTTGGACCTTAGCGAGTTGCTCTTTAGCGACTTGACTATGTAGCGACTTGGAGCTTTAGCGACTTGTGTCCAGCGACATGGGTCTTAGCGACTTGGTTCAATAACTCTTAGCGACTTGGTTGATTTCTATTTGTAATACGGTTTTCTCTTGATTTAGTAAAATCCCGTGAAAGAATCTATTTCCCAGTTTAATCATAGAGTTATAAAATCCCGTGTAATCTTTTAACATGTCTACCAACGTACCTACAATCATCTCCACTGTTGCTGAGGATGTTCAAGCAGCTGGTTCAGATACTCGTCCACCCATGCTTGACAGAACTGACTACGACTCTTGGGCTCAACGAATCAGATTGTACTGTCTTGGAAAGGAAAATGGGGTCAACATTCTCAAATCAATTGATGAAGGACCTTATCAGATTGAGACTACAAGAGACATAATTGATACTGCTGCAGATGGAACCATGATCTTTGGATTGGACAGACTAAAAACGTATGATGAGCTCAGTGATAAGGAGAAAAAGAGATTCGATGTTGATATCAGGGCCTCAAACATCATACTATAGGGTCTTCCAAAAGACATCTACAAGCTTATCAATCACAACACTGAAGCCAAGGCTGTTTGGGATAATGTCAAAATGCTTCTCTCAGGTTCTGAATTAACTAAGGAAGACAGAGAATCACAGCTGTACGATGAATTTGAACACTTCAAGATGAAACCAGAAGAGAGCATCTATGAATACTACGTGAGATTCCACAAGCTTGTAAATGATATGAGGAATATCAGAATGACTATGCCAAACATTCAGCTGAACTCAAAGTTTGTGAACAACATGAATCCCGAATGGCACAAGTTTGTCACCTCTGTGAAGCTAACCAAAGGATTGAAGGACACAAACTATGAGCAACTATATGCCTTCCTTCTTCAGAATGAGAGACATGCTATGTTTGAAAAAAGGATTCTTGAGCAGTTCAAATCTAAGCAGGGAGAAACCAGTTCGTCAAATGACTCAACTGCCTTCTACACCAATGTTGGTATTACTACCAAAGCCTCTCAAGTCATTCCCATGGGTAATGGTAATCACAAACTCATTCCTGATCCGAGGTTCAAGCAAGCTGATGCTGATGCTGTTATGGGGCACTTCATTAATCAACTGTCTCTTATGGTTAAACAAAACTTGACCCTTAGCCCACATACCAACAGTCTTCACACTAACAATGAGATCAGAACTGCATCAAATCTACACAATCATGTTGTTGTCAGAGATGGAAAGGTTATGGGGCAACCACTTCAAGGAAGACGATACGAACAAGGGATGGTTGGAGCAGGTTATGGGAATGCTGGAGTTGATAGAGGATATGTGGCAAATCAGAATAAGGGAAGGAATGGGAATCAAGGACAAGCAAAGCCGATCAAATGCTACAACTGTGGTGGTGATGGACATATTTCTAGGAACTGCACATCTCCAAAACGTCCACAGAATGTAAAATACTTCAGAGACAAGATGTTGCTTGTGGAAGCTCAGGATAATGGAGTCGCTTTGGATGAAGAGGAGTTGTTGTTTCTTGCTGAGGGAAATGCCCGAACCTATGATGCTGATGTTGATGAACAGCCAATTCAGGAGATATGTCATAATCATCAAAATGCATTTCAAGTAGCTGACTGTGATGCATTTGACTCTGATGTCGATGATGAACCTACTGCCCAAACAATCTTCATGGCTAGCATCTCACCTATGGTCTCTCCAAAGGTCTCTCCACCACAACAAGCTAGTCCATCCAAAGACAAAATCATTTCAGAGGTATTAAAACTATATGATGATGTTGATGAGCAAAAGATGCATAATAAAGTACAGTCTCTTGAATCTTATGAAACAGATATTGAAGATGAGGGTAATAGTAATATTGTCCCATATGATCAATATGTGAAGCAAAGTGAAAGTGAGATTGTACCAAGTAATGCATCTTCTGCAGTCAATGATGATTATGTTTTTGATGAATACACTGCATGTGCCCCTGATGATTCTGTTATCTCTGAACTGAATGCCTATAAAGAACAAGTTGCTATTTATGAACAACGTGCTAAGTTTGAGTTAACCACCCGTGAGCAGGAAATGGATGACCAAATGCGTACAATTATTAGAAAAGGTAATTTTAGAGAAGAAGTATTAAAACAAGAGTTAAACTCCTTACAAGAAAAGCTTTCTAAAACTGCTAAGCAAAAACAGGAACTTCAAGAAAATGTTAAAATGCTTAAGCAAGAATTCAATGCTAAGGAATCAAAATTTTTGAAAGATTTTTCCATTCTAAAAACTTTGAAAAACAAGCTTGAAAATAAGTTGTACGTACAAGGGAATACCATTCAGACTGCTCACTTGATCACTAAGCATAGAGTCTTAAGCGATAAGCATAGCATTCCCCTTGTTGAGGAACTAAATCCAGAGGTCATTAAAAAGGCTAGAGCTGCTAATAAGGTACTTTATGATGGTAATGAAATCCTTAAGCCTAGGCAGAAACCTAGCTGCGCTGAGTGCACTGAGGAAGATAAGAAATCAGATGAAGTCACTAGGGAGAAAATGAATAAGAAGCTAGAAGATCCTAAGTGTAAATTGAATAAGATAACGATAAAACCCCATGATTACACTAAGGAAAATTGGATATCCTTAAACAAGTTTAAGCATCAGACTCTATTAACCCCTGAACAAGTGTTCTGGAAAAAGGATATAGATATGCAAAAAGCTGAAAAACTTGTTGAAAAGAATCTCCCTTGTAGGAAATTGCCTCAAGAAACTGTGTATCCTCCTAACACACCAATGCACTTAGTTCCTAGATCTATTGCCACTAATAGCAAGACCTTAATCAGCATGTATGTTGTTTATCAGCTGTTTGTTGATTTTGAGAAAACGTGTAAGAAGAGAATCACACCTACAGGGATAACTGAGGGGGAAAGGGGTTTTGAGCAAACTAAAGAATGTTATTTAACTAAGGTCATGCCTTTCTTTAAACAATTAAAAGGTCAATTTGAGAGTCTTCAAAAGGGATAAATTCAGATATTAAAGAAATAGAAAAGGAATTTGATGCAATGATAGTTGAGGTCAATGATTATGAACAGGAACTTAAATATAATGAAGTTGAAAGGAAGAACTTGCACATCTTAAATGAGAATTTGATTTCAAGTTGTATTACTCAAGATGTGTTTTACACTGCTACGAATTGTTCCATTAATGTTTCTCAATTTCATGAATTATCTGTTGCTCTGAAAGTCTCCCATGATCGTGTCATTGAGCTTGAAAAAATAACTCTAAACTGCATGATAAAGTTGAACAGGATGATCATGATAACCTGGTGAAACAGTTTTCTAAATTGGAAGTTGAGCATCTTGCTTTGCAATTAAAATATCAACATCTGAAAGAAAATGTTAAAACCTCAAATATCAAGACATCCTTGGATGCTCCTGAATTTGATTCAGTTTTTGAAATTAGCAAACGTGATGAACAGATTCGAGCTCATTGTAACACGATCAGAAAGTTGAAAGCCCAAATCTCTCAATTAAAGGTTGAAAAGAACAATGTGACTGGATCCCAAATGCCTCCTCCTTTAGATTCTCAGTATTCTCAAACTTTTCATCTTCAAAACTTAGTTAATGCTTTACAAAAGGAAAACAAGAGTTTTGTAGAAGAAAATAAAAAAGTTAAACGACACTTTAAAGAGTTATATGATTCAATGAAAGTCACTCGTGACAAGAACAACGAAAAAATAACGTCTTTACAAAAGGAAATTGAGAATCTGAGGAGTCAGGAAAAAGGGAAACTACCACTTGTCTTTAATGAGAATGTTGCATCAAAGTCATCCTTAGACTGCAAATATACTGTGACTGTTAAATAGATTCCTCCTCATTTTAGGAATAATGAACCTGTGTTTCATAACTATTGTGCTCACCTTAAGGATAGTCTAGAATGTCTCCGTGAGATTGTGGAAGAGGATTTCATTAATAAACCTCTTGATAGAGAAATTAGGTTTGCTTGCATTCAGGCCAAACGATCTCAAGAGCTGCTAGAATGTTTAATTGCAACATGTCCTAAATCCTTAGTTGCGAAAGGTAAAGCTGTGATGCCTTGTTCTATGCCTAGTTCCAAGCATACAAACCATTCTATGCCCAGTTTTAAGAAAGTGAACACTAATGTGCCTTCAAGTAGTTCAGATCCCTGCACGTCTAGTTCAGGAATGCAAAAAGTAGATCAACCAACTAATGTTCCTATAATTCCCTCTACAGGAGTAATCAGTGACATTAAAGCAAGCGGGTCAAAGCCTTCAGGCAATACCAAGCAAGATAGGACCTCGTAAGCTAAGAATGTGTATTGGAAGAGAGTAGAAGATCACCCTAGGAATATTAAGTTTGAGTTGAATAAAACGAATCGTGTTGATTTTAGTATTAGCTATAAGCGAACTGTAATTAATTCGAATTCTGCTACTATTCGCAAACCATGTAATGATGACTGCTTGATTTCTGTTACCAATCATGAATGTGGTGTGAATGTTTTGTCTAATGCTGTCAAATGCCTTGATAAAACTGTTAACGTTAAAATTCAAGCTAAGAAGGCTAACAAGCAAAGGCGAAAGAAAGTTAGAAAACAGTGGAAACCCATAGGAAGGAAATTTAGTAATATAGGTTATCAATGGATACCTACTGGCCGTGAGATTAATGAGCTTTGCCCTAAAGTTGCTAAATCAATGCCCACTAGAAAATGGATGCCTACTGGTAGAACTATTCCCTTAAGAAGCGAACATACTTTGAATAGGTCAAATACGGACACTAGCACTGCATCTATTTCTAATTAGTCCATTGTTTCTACCTCTGATGTGGGTATTCCAATCACTGTTACTAACCAAATGGAACCCATTCTTGCATGTGGATCCCAATTATCCAGTTATCCATTCTTGTCTGTGTTCAACTGCAGATCGTTCAAATCGTTCTGTGGTACCTGGACTCAGGCTGTTCCAAGCATATGACTGGAGACCGGTCGCGGCTCATGAACTTCGTGAGTAAATTCATCGGGACTGTTAGATTTAGGAACGATCATTTCGGTGCAATTATGGGTTATGGAGATTATGTTGTCGGTGATAGTGTTCTCTCCAGGGTATATTACGTAGAAGGTCTTGGTCATAACTTATTCTCTGTCGGTCAATTCTGTGATTCTGATCTAGAAGTGGCCTTCCGAAAACATACTTGTTTCGTTAGAGAACTTGATGGTAAAGAACTTTTAAGAGGAACACGTGGTTCAAATCTATACACCATCTCTATCGAAGATATGATGAAGTCTTCTCCAATTTGCTTGTTGTAAAAGGCTTCGAAAACAAAGTCATGGTTATGGCATCGTCGTCTCAATCACTTGAACTTCGGCACCATCAATGATCTCTCTAGAAAGGACTTAGTTGTAGGTTTACCTAGACTAAAGTATGAAAAGGATCATCTTTGTTCAGCATGCCAATTGGGAAAAAGCAAGAAGTATGCCCACAAACCCAATCCTACAAACTCAATTACAGAAGTTCTTCATACAATTCACATGGATTTATGTGGACCCATGAGAGTGCAGAATATCTTTAGGAAGAAATATGTGTTAGTTGTGGTTGATGATTACTCTCGATTCACCTCGGTTAAGTTCTTAAGGACAAAGGATGAAACTCCATATATCATCATCAAACTTATCAAACAGCTGCAGGTTCGACTTAACAAAACTGTCAGAATCATCCGAACTGTAACATATTGGATTTCACAAACACACTAAACCATAAGATCAAATAGTCGTATTATGAGTTCTAGAGAGAGAAAGTTAGAGGTTTAGGGAACTTTAGTGAGAGAAAGAAAAATCTTATTATGAGCTCCAACTCTCTACCTTGGGAGGTAGAGAGTATTTATAGTCATTACATAAATCACCACCTATCGAGCTGTGGATCAGGCATACAGTGGGTAAAGACCCGTCCGTCCTCCACGGTGTTACTTAAACTAAATACTACTTAACTTACAATCATCTACGACTACGAGCTTTCTAACGATTACATATACTTGAGGTGACCGATTCTTTAATAACAGGATTTAGTAAATCCTAACAATCTCCCCCTAAGGGAGGTCACCTCAAACACACATTAAACATACATTGAATACAAACAGATATTACATTGAGATTGTTCTTGGATTCTTGTTCTGTAGCTCGTAGTCTTTGATTCTTCATTTTTGCATGTTTGGATAATCTGAGTGGAGGTCTTTAACTGATCCACGTGATATGAGTTTTGAGCCAGCTTTGAGATCATCAGCAACATTAAATCTCTGACTAATCCATTGTGGTGTTGGTATTATGTGATGTTGTGACTTTTGGACCGACATGCTCACATTCTGGATCATGATTTATTCTTATCAGAGTAGCGGAAGCTTTCGTTGATTCATGATATTGGCAGCAGCGTAGCATAAGCATGGAATGAAAATATCAGAGTCATTGATGCACTAATCATGATTTCTTTAGATATGAATGTGTTGTGTGAGTATGCAGCTATGGATTGACTGCTTCATTCTGATCAGCTGCAAACATCGGGGTGTACCTGCATAAAACAGTTAGCAATAAAACATACGAAAGTGTCTTTGATCACTTTCAATGAATTGAGGTACACGGCCCACGGTTCCCGGTTGATCAGTACAAGTACTACCTGTGATCAGGTATAATTCCAAAGAATTTCCTTGACAGGGTTTCGTAGCTGCTCTAGCTATTCTCTAACCAGAACGTCTCAAAGAAGACAACATGGAGTGAGTGAACCAGCGAAATGAGATTCACTGATTGATGAAAAGAGATTTGAAAAACAATCGTGTATTGCTGAATAGAAATTGTTTTTGCAATACAACGAATGTTTTAATGAAAATCAATTATCAATCATAAACACCTTTTATTTTGAGAATAGTACACAAATCGATGTGCTAAAGAAAAGAGTTTTTAAGCACAACGACCGGTTTTTCAAAGGTATCCGTCAATCCATAACCTGAACCGGATTGATTCAAAAGATTGAATCGCCCCATTGTTTCTGTTCAGTTGTCACATGGTTGATCTATAGAATATATCTCACATGCCACCTACCAGGAGCTTGTTTGATGTTGGCTCCAGAAGGCTTTCCATCTTCATTGTGAATATGTTTGCATATCACTCGGATGTTCTGGAAATACCACAAGGATAATGCGTAGGACTCAAGATATAATCTCTCTTTTCACATTGTGTGAAACAGAGAGTCTTCATTGAAAGTGTCCTAATGAGATTTATTGATGATCTCGTGGTTCTAGACTCAATTGTGCATATTTGGTTCCTATGCCAGAGACTAGGGAGAGGGTCTCCTTCTTCAATATCAACAATCTCTAAGAGAAAGTCGATAGATTATGTCGGTTCCCCGTGAGAATGAAACAAGCCCTTTTAAGAGGAACTTGAGTGGTTTGGAAAGTTGAAGTGCAGTGCGTCACTGGGTCCATGACGTCTTGTCTTCAATACCGATGTTACCTTGGTAACCACCAGTAGTATATGAATTGAACCCGGTTTCTGCCCTAGAGTTGAATAAATGGAGGGCTATTTCTTTTCACCCTTTTTCACATTCAATTATTTTTCATTCTTCAACCCCTTCAGTGCTTACCGAGACTTCAATACTAGAACCTTGTTGGGTTTATTCCAGTACTAGCTCAGTCTCAGTCCACACTCTTCCCATATCTCACTTTTCTCCTTTTTTCATCATACCTAAGGACTTCTACACTATCTAGTGGATTGTCCCTGGGTAGATCCCTCCGGTTCTGGCAGATCATGGGACCTCAACCTAACCTTATCATCTTTATATCACCATACATAAAGTAAAGTTGGTTGGTCTTTTTAGTATCGTTCATCTGCCATTGGAACCAATTGAAAACCATTTGAAAAATCAATCAAAATACTTGTGATATAGGATCAAAGCATTTTGTATCTTAATTGTTTTGATATTTTATAAATTCTCCCCCTCAACATATGCATAAAGATTTAGAAATTATTTAGCACATGGAGGCAAGAGATCTTTGAAATCGTTATATTAAGAGTGAAAGGTCCAATCTTTTGATTAACATTTTCTAAAATGATCATCATCACTTCCCAACCAATTTGAGTAGATAAAACATTTTGAGGAAGAATGAGTTTTTCAAAAGTTTGCTCCCCCTCAATATGTGCCTCGAATTTTCAAAGAATTTTGCACATATTAGAGGAACCCTGCACTTAGAGACAATTCAGACACATTTCAATAATTTGAGGTTTTAAAATAGTTGCTCCCCCTCAACATGTGCATGGAAAATTTGAAATCCTTTGTCACTTGCGGGGAGGCAAACATGCTAAACACTTATGAAACCATTTATCGAATTATCAGTTTAAATCCAATTTAAATCACAAATTCTCCCCCGATCACAATATTTGAGATTTGTGATCTCTGAAGATTTAAATTGATTTTGAAGGCTTTTAAGGAGAATTGTGACTTGATTTGTGAAAGCGTTTTAACTGATAAGGATCGGATTTTGAGACTTTAGACTCCATTGATTAAACATGCAAGATTATCTTTTTGAAAACAATTGTATGATAAATAACCTTTTGATTTAATTGAAATCATTATCCCCCTCAATCAATGACATAAGTTGTTGCTTGATAGATAGATATTTTGACAATCTTAAGTTCAGATGATTATCAAAAATAGAGTCCGAGTTATTTTTCAAAACAATTAGTTTTCATTAGATAGAAAGGATTTGTTTAAAGAATCAGAGCAAGGAATTTGAAAACCAAGATAACGTATGGCTCTGTTCTATCTTTGAAAAGCGATATATTGCCTGAAATGATAATAAACCATTGTTTCTCTTTCTCCCAAAAATATTTTTTGATTTTTTTTTTTTTTTTTTTTTTTTTAAATTCGAATAACATCTAAAGTCCCGTGTCATTCTTTGAATGACAACATCAAGACCGTAGATATAATCGAATCGAGGTAAAAACATGACAAAAAGACAATAATTTTTGAGGATTTTTCGATTTTTTTTTTTATGGATTTTGAAAGTTTTATATTTTTCTATTTGATTTTTGAAGGTTTTATAATTTTGTATTTTGTTTTTGAATAGATATTTACAAGAGATAGATGAAGGAAACCTTTTACTCATCTTCTTCCTCTTGAACGCTGAGAGTTTCTGTTGTAGGCTCTTAAGACCAAGTCGTGGAAGGATAAACTCAAAACGTTCTCTAGGTAGATCTTTGGTGAAGATGTTCTAACCGTATTCACTCCTTACAAAGTATAGTTCCACCACACCTTTTTCAACTTGCTTCCTGATGAAATGATGTCGAATGTCGATGTGCTTTGCTCTAGAGTGTTGTACGCTATTGCATGAGAGAGCAATAGCACTTTTATTATCACAAAGAGAGGATTTTGTTAAATTCAAAGCCATAATCAGATAATTAGGATCTCATCTATAGGATTTGAGCACAACAAGATGACATGGCTATGTATTCAGCCTCTATAGAGGAAATAGAAGTACTCATTTGCTTCTTTGAAGACCAGCTCACAAGCTTATCACCCAAAAAATGAGCACCTCCAGACGTACTTCAACGAGTATCTTGACATCCTACATGATCAGCATCTGCATAGGCTGTTAGTGACATACCGGTGTCTTTCGGGTACCAAAGTCCCATATTGATGGTACCTTGGAGATACCGAAAGACCCCGTTTAACCGCTTCAAGGTGCTTTTTAGTAGGCTTAGCCTGGTATCTGCCACACATGCACACAGCGAACAAGATGTCTGGTCTACTAGCTGTGAGGTACATCAGGGATCCAATCATACTACGATATTTCGTTTGGTCTACCATGATCCCTGAGTGGTCCTCATCTAGTTTAGTACGTTCAATCATAGGAGTGTCAACAGGGTCACTTGAATCAAAACCAAATTTCTTTAAAATCTCATTTGCATATTTGGATTGATTTATGAAAATGCCTCCGGGACTTTGAGAAATTTGTAATCCTAAGAAAAATGACATTTGTCCCATCATTGACATTTGAAATTTAGAACCCATTTCATTTGAAAAACGGTCACACTCATTGGGGTCAGTCGAGGCAAAGATGATATCATCAACATAAATTTGAACATGAATTAAATGTTTGCCTGACTTCCTGGTGAACAATGTTGGATCAACTGCTCCTTTGCTGAATCCGGTAGATAGAAGAAACTTTGATAGCATATCATACCATGCCCTTGGAGCTTGCTTTAAACCGTAAAGAGCCTTCTTCAAATGATAGACATGAGTAGGATGCTCTGGATTCACAAAGCCTTTAGGTTGGCTGACGTAGACGACTTCTTTAAGATCTCCGTTCAGAAATGCCATCTTTACATCCATCTGATAGACTACCATGTTCTTACTAGCCGCATTAGCCAAGAATATTCTGATTGCCTCGATACAAGCAACAGGAGCAAATAATTCTTCAAAGTCAATACCCTCCTCTTGACGGTATCCTTTAGAAACCAATCGAGCCTTGTTCTTTAAGACATCACCATGCTCATCAAGTTTCACTTTGAAGATCCATTTTAGAGCAATGATCATAGCACAATCTGGAGCAGGTACTAATTCCCATACATCGAGTTGATCAAACTCATGAATTTCTTCTTGCATGGCATTGAACCATTTGTCTTCATTCATGGCGGTTTTAACATCTTTTGGTTCGATCTTAGAGAGTACGGAGTTGAAGAAGCACCATAAGGCATCGATTGCAAGTTGTTTCCGCATGGATACTGGACGAGAGAGATTTCCAATGATGTTGTCTAATGGATGATCGTGAGTCCATTTTCTGAGGTGTTCATGTGGCTGTTGTTGAGGGACTGAAGTAGCAGAGTCGATGTCTCCTGAAGAAGATGGTTCTGATGATGATTCAGGAGCAAAGATATTTTCAAATGGAACATCTTCGGGAGAAGCAAAGGGATTAACTTCTTTATTGATGCCAGAAACAATTCCATGATGTACATTCAAAGATTAAAGATTTGTTGATGAGACTGAGTGATCAGCAGCAGGCGCTTCTTGACTTAATGATATTGAAACTGAAGGGTTGACTTCATTCACAGGGATATGAGCAGTCTCTGTTGTGGGAATTGACAGTTTATTAGCACTTGGCTCATAGTGTTCATCAAACATCTGATCAAACAATTTCTTCAAATCATCTTCAGTTGGAGGTACATATAGAGTAGCTGGAGAGGAATTTGGTACAAGGGATGAACCAATGGGACTGTTTTGAAGTGCGGGTCCGAACCGGTTGTCCAGAGCCATTTGACCGGTCAGCTCATCAAACGTGACGTGAATTGTTTCCATGATATTTCGGGTTCTCTTGTTATAGATTCGGTAACCTTTTCCATTTGGTGCATAGCCTACAAATACTCCAATGTCCGCTTTAGCTCTCAGTTTTCCTAAGTCTTGACCATCATTAGTTGGATAACATAAATCACCAAACACACGAAGGTATGATAGATCAGGTTTTATATTGTGGACAAGTTCATACGGAGTCTTTCCATGAGAAGTGTGAATTAGAGATCGATTTTGAGTGTAACAAGCAGTGGCAATAGCTTCAGCCCATAGAAACATTGGAACCTTCGAGTAAATCCGCATTGTCCTTGCAGCTTCTACAAGAGTTCGATTTCGTCTTTCAACTACACCGTTCTGTTGAGGAGTTCGAGGGACACTTCTTTGGGGACTGATTCCAACATTTCCATAAAATTCATTGAGATATTTATTAACAAACTCACCATTATCGCATGATGATTCGAACTATTTTGTTGAGTCGGATCTGAAGTTATTTAATGAGTTTAATGATGACATCTGGAGTTTCATCCTTCGTCCTCAAAAACTTAACCCAAGTGAATCTGGAGTAGTCATCAACCACTACTAACACATATCTCTTCCCATTAATAGTTTGCACTCTCATTGGGCTACACAGATCCATATGAAGGGTATGAAGAACTTCCATTATAGAGTTTGTGGGTTTTGGTTTGTGGGCATATTTCGTGCTTTTTCCCAGTTGGCAAGATGAACAAAGATGATCTTTTTCATATTTTAATCTGGGTAAGCCTCTGACAAGATCCTTTCTGGAAAGGTTGTTTATGGTGCCGATGTTCAAGTGATTGAGACGACGATGCCATAACCAAGACTTTGTTTTAGAAGCCTTTGATAGCAAGCAGATTGGAGAAGACTTCATCATGTCATCGATAGAGATGGTGTATAGATTAGAACCTCGAGTACCTCTTAATAATTCTACACCATCAAGTTCTCTAACAAAGCAAGTATGTTTTCTAAAAGCCACTTCTAGATCGGAATCACAGAATTGACCAACAGAGAACAGATTATGACCAAGACCTTCCACATAATATACCTTGGAAATCACACTTTTACCAACCACATAATCTCCATAACCCATAATAGCTCCAAAATGGTTGTTCCCGAATTTAACTGTCCCGATGAATTTACTCACGAAGTTCATGAGCAGGACCGGTCTCCGTCATATGCTTGGAATGCCTAATCCGGTACCACAAAACGATTTGAACAATCTGCAGTTGAACACGTGACAAGAATGGATAATCGATAATTGGGATCCCCATGCAAGAATGGGTTCCATTTGGTTAGTAACAGTGATTGGAATACCCACATCAGAAATAGAAACATTCATATCAGAAATTGAGGCAATGGAATCATAATGAATAGATGCAGTACAAGTATCCGTATTTGCCCTATTCAAAGTAAGTTCACTTCTTAAGGGAATAGTTCTACCAGTAGGCATCCATTTTCTAATGGCGCGTTCTGATTAACTTTATGGCCAAAAGGTATCCATTGATAACCTATCTTACTAAATGTTCTTCCTGTGGGCTTCCATTGTTTTCTAACTTTCTTACGCCTTTGCCTTTTGCCTTCTTAGCATGATATTTTGCATTAACAAGATTAACTGGGATTTGACAAAGATAGACACAAAGATTCACACCACATTCATGATTAGCAACAGAATTCAAGCAGACATCATTATAAGGTTTGCAAATAGTATCGATTCAATTAATTACAAGCTATGGCTAATACTAGAATCAACACGATTCGTTTTATTCGACTCAAACTTAAAGTTCCTAGATTGGTCTTCTACTCTCTCCCAATGCACATTCTTAGCATGCGAGGTCCTATCATTCCTTGTATTGTCTTGAGACTTTGACATGCTCGCTTTAATGTCACTGTTTACTCCTGTAGAGGGAATGGGAACATTAGTTGGTTGATCTAATTTTTGCATTCCTGAACTAGATGTGCAAGGATCTGAACTACTAGAAGGCACATTAGTGTTCACCTTTTTAAAACTGTGATTTTGTAAGTTATAACTTTTCAAATACACATCAAACCATAACACAAAGTAGCATATAGATGGAATTCTAGAGAGAGAAAGTTAGAGGTTTAGGGAACTTAGTGAGAGAAAGTGAAAGATATTATTATGAGCTCCAACTCTCTACCTTGGAAGGTAGAGAGTATTTATAGTCTTACATAAATCGCCACACAACGGGCTGTGGATCAGGCATACATTGGGTAAAGACCCGCCCGTCCTCCACGGTGTTACTTAACTAAATACTACTTAATTTAAAATAACTACGACTACAAGCTTTCTAATGATTACATATACTTGAGGTGACCGACTCTTTAATACCCGGAATTTCTAATTCCTAACAATCTCCCCCTAAGGGAGGTCACCTCAATCATGTACTAAAATTACATTGAATACAAACAGATATTACATTAAAAATTGATCTTGCATTCTTGATGTAGTGCTTTGCTTCGAAGCTCGTAGTCATTGATTCTTCACATTGCATGTTTGGTTACTTTAAGTGGAGGTCTTTTATCGATCCACGTGATAGTAAATTTGAGCCGCTTATAGAGATCATCGCAATCAAAGATCTCGTGACATCCATTGTGGTGTTGGTATTATGTGATGTTGTGACTTTTCGACCGACATGCTCACATTCTGGATCATGATATCTTCTCATCAGAGTAGCGGAAGCTTATGTTGAATCATGATATTGGCAGCAGCGTAAGCTTGGAGTGAAAATATCCGAGTCATTGATGCACTAATCATGATTTCTTTTGAGATGAATGTGTTAAGTGAGCATGCGGCTAAGGATTGACCGCATCATTCGATCAACTGCAAACGTCGGGCGTACCCGCATACAACAGTTAGCAATAAATCGCACGAAAGTGTCTTTGATCACTTTCGTTGAATTGAGGTACACGACCCACGGTTCCCCGTTGATCAAGCATTAAGTACATCGCCTGTGATCAGGTATAATTCAAGAATTTCCTTGTGGTTTCGCATGCTCTAGCCGTTCTCAAACCGAACATCTCAAAGAAGACAACACGGAGTGAGTGAACCAAATAATTTGAGTCCACCGATTGATGAAAAGATATTTGAAAAACAATCGAGTATTGCTCAATAGAAATTGTTTTGCAATACAAATAAGGTTTTAATGAAAATCAATTATCAATCATAAAACACCTTTTGATTTGAAAAATTAGTACACGGTCGATGTGCTAAAGAAAAGAGTTGTTAAGCACAAAGACCGGTTTTTCAAAGGTATCCGTCAATCCATAACCTGAACCAGGATTGATTCAAAAATTGAATCGCCCCATTGTTTCCGTTCAGTTGTCACATGGTTGATCCATATAATAGATCTCACATGCCACCTACCAGGAGCTTGTTAGATGTTGGCTCCAGAAGGCTTTCCATCTTCATTGTGAGTATGTAGACACATTACTCAGATGTTCTGGCAATACCACAAGGATAATGCGTAGGACTCAAGATATAATCTCTTTCCACATTGTGTGAAACAGAGAGTCTTCATTGAAAGTGTCCTAATGAGATTTATTGATGATCTCGTGGCTCTAGACTCAATTTTGCATATTTGGATCCGTGCGGAGACTAGGGAGAGGGTCTCCTTCTTCAATATCAACAATCTCTAAGAGAAAGTCGATAGATAATGTCGGTTCCCGTGAGAATGAAACAAGTCCTTTTAAGAGGAACTTGAGTGGTTTAGGAAGTTGAAGTGCAAGGCGTATGAATTGAACCCGTTTCTGCCTCTAAGGTTGAATAAATGGAGGGCTATTTGTTTTCACCCTTTTCTCATTCAATTCTTTTAATTCTTCAACCCCTTCAGTGCTTACCGAGACTTCATAACTAGAACCTTGTTGGGTTTATTCCAATACTAGCTCAGCCTCACCGACTCTTCCCATTCCTCATTTTTCTCCTTTTATTATCATACCTAAGAACTCTACACTAACTAGTGGATAGTTCATGGGTAGATCCCTCCGTTCTCGCGGATCTTGGGAACAAAACCTAACCTTATCATCCTTATATCACCGTACATAAAGTAAAGTTGGTCGGTCTATTTGGTATTGTTCATCTGCCGTTGGAACCAATTGAAAACCATTTGAAAATCAATTCAGATACTTGTGATATATTATCAAAGCATTTTGTACCTGAATTGTTTTTGATATTTTTAGAACGAGAACTCCCCTCAACATGTGCATCAAGTATTTGAAAATGTTTTGCACATGGAGGCAAGAGAAAGAATTAACTTCTTTGATTACCATTTTCTAAAGATATCAACATCACTTCCCAAATCGAATCAAGTAGATAAAGCATTTTGGGGAAGGATGAGATTTTCATGATTTTGCTCCCCTCAATATGTGCTTCTAGGTTTGAAAGGAGTTTTACACATACTAGAGGGAACCCGCACATTGAGATAAATGATCACGTTTCAAATTATAGGTTTGAGATAGATGCTCCCCTCAACATGTGCATTGAAAAATTTGAAATCGTTTGTCACATGCCGGGAGGACATCATGTACATTCTTATAAAACCATTTACCGAATTATCAGTTTAAATCCAATTTAAATCACACATTCTCCCCGATCACAATTATCAAATCATTTGAGATTTGTGATCTCTTATAGATTTAAATTGATTTTGAAAGTTTTAAGGAGAATTGTGACTTGATTATGAAAGCGTTTTAACTGATAAGGATCGGATTTTAAGACTTTAAACTCCATTGATAAAACATGCATGTACATCTTTTGAAAACAATTTAATGCCAAATAACATTTTAATTTAATTGAAATCATTCTCCCCCTCAATCAATGACATAGGTTGTTGATTGAGAGATGGAGATTTTGACAACTAAGTCCCGATGATTATCAAAAATAGAGACCGAGTTATTTTTCAAAGCATTTAGTTTTCAACAGATAAATGTTTATAGAATCGAGCATGGAATTTGAAAACATGGTAAAACATGGCTCGTTTTTTCTTTTAAAACCGGTTATTGCCCTAAAATGACAATAAACCATTTTTCTTTCTCTTTTTTTTTTAAGAATTAACAACATCTAAAGTCCCGTGTCATTCTTTGAATGACAAAGACAAAGACCGGAGATATTATCGAACCGAAAAAACATGACAAATTAACAATAAATTTTTTTTTTTTGAAGATTTTTCAATTTTTCATTTTTATGGATTTTGAAGGTTTTATAATTTTGTATTTGATTTTTGAATAAATATTTACAAGAGATAGATGAAGATAGACCTTTACTCCTCGTCTTCCTCCTGAAGACGTTTGAGAGTATCTGGTTGAAGGCTTTTCACGCCAAGACGTGGAAGAATAAACTCAAAACGTTCTCTTGGAAGAGCTTTGGTGAAGATGTCCGCTAACCGATATTCAGACCTCACAAAATATAGTTCCACCACACCTTTTTCCACTTGTTCCCGATGAAATGATGTCGAATGTCGATATGCTTTGCTCTTGAGTGTTGAACGTTGTTGCATGAGAGAGCAATAGTACTTTTATTATCACAAAGATGAGGGATTTTGTTGAATACAAAGCCATAGTCGATAATTGAGATCTCATCCATAGGATTTGAGCACAACAAGATGACATGGCTATGTATTCCACCTCTGTAGAGGAAATAGAAGTACTCATTTGCTTCTTTGAAGACCAGCTTACAAGCGTATCACCCAAAAATCGAGCACCTCCATGTACTTCGACGTGTATCTTGACAACCTGCATGATCGGCATCTGCATAGGCCGTTAGTGACATACCGGTGTCCTTCGGGTACCATAGTCCCATATTGATGGTTCCTTGAGATACCGAAAGACCCGTTTAACCGCTTCAAGGTGCTTTTTAGTAGGCTTAGCCTGGTATCTAGCACACATGCAAACAGCGAACAAGATGTCCGGTCTACTAGCTGTGAGGTACATCAGGGATCCAATCATACTACGATATTTCGTTTGATCAATCATGATCCCCGAAAGTGGTCCTCATCTAGTTTGGTTCGATCAATCATGGGGGTGTCAACAGGGTCACTTGAATCAAATCCAATTTTCTTTAAAATCTCTTGCATATTTAGATTGATTTATGAAAATGCCTCCGGGACTTTGTGAAATTTGTAATCCCAAGAAAATGACATTTGTCCCATCATTGACATTTGAAACTTTGAACTCATTTCATTTGAAAACGATCACATTCCATTGGGTCAGTCGAGGCAAAAATAATATCATCAACATAAATTTGAACATGAGTTAAATGTTTGCCTGACTTCCTGGTGAATAAGGTAGGATCAACCGCTCCTTTGCTGAATCCGGTTGATAGAAGAAACTTTGACAGTGTATCATACCATGCCCTTGGAGCTTGCTTTAAACAATAAAGAGCCTTCTTCGACGATAAACGGAGTAGGATGCTCTTGATTCACAAATCCTTCAGGTTGGCCTGACGAGACGACTTCTTTAAGATCTCCGCTCGTAAATGCCGCCTTCACATCCATCGATATACTACCATGTTCTTACTAGCAGATTAGCCGTGAAAGATTCCGATTGCCTCGATTCGAGCAACTGGAGCAAATGATTCTTCAAAGTCTATACCCTCCTTTGACATATCCTTTAGCAACTAATCGGACCTTGTTTTTCAACACATCACCATGCTCATCAAGTTTCACTTTGAAGATCCATTTTGGAGCAATAATCATAGCACAGCCGGAGCGGTACTAACTCCCATACATCAAGTCGATCAAACTCATGAATTTCATCTTGCATGGCATTGAACCAATTGTCTTCATTCATGGCGGTTTTAACATCTTTTGGTTCGATCTTAGATAGTACGGAGTTGAAGAAACACCATAAGGCATCGGTTGCAAGTTGTTTCCGGTTGATACTGGGACGAGAGGGATTTCCAATGATGTTGTCTAATGGATGATCGTGAGTCTATTTTCTAAGGTGTTCATGTGGCAGTTGTTGAGGAACTGAGGTAGCTGAGTCGATGTCTTCTGAAGAAGATGGTTCAGATGATGATTCAGGAGTAGCAAATATGTTTTCAAATGGAGCATTGATATGTGCTTAAACACATACCTTTTCTTTATCAATATAGACCCAAAACAACCAAGGAAAAGCCGTTTATTGCTGATATTTGTGGTTTTCTTGAGTTTGTGCTTGTGCAGGTACGGATATGCAAAAACACGCAAAAAGGATCCAAATCAGATGTAAATCCGAGCACGAGAGATTAAGAGAGTTTTAGCTGAGCCGAAAGGTCAAGATTGTGTATTTTGGAAGATTTTATTCTCAAAAGATGATTTTGGAAGTTTCAGCAAAGTTTGAAGAAATGACAAGATCAGTCCCTGTACTTTCAACTTTTGTCAGATTTGATCCCTGAAGTTTCAGAAATTACAGAATGCACCCTTGGATTATTAGAGCTTTACATGATTAGTCCTTGAAATAATTCCAGATTTACACCTTTGATCCTTGAAGTTTCGAATTATACAAGTTTAGCCCTTGGTGTATACAAGTGTTAATATCCAAAGTTCAATCCATTTAAAACCATTCGGCCCAAAATATAATTACCCGAGCCCAAGACCAAATCATCTACACCCGTTTGATATATTACCCGAAAAGCCACCCAACCCGGCTAAAATAACCCATGGTCAACCCTTTGAACCCGGTCAAATATTTGAAATATATTAAATAAAACCAAAACAAACCCGCGCCAAACAATTTCCCCAAATCTGCTATTGAAGAACCCTAAACTACCCTTTAAACAATTGAGCCAATTCAGTACAATCAAAGGGTACGTTGGTACTTTTCCCTGACACCCCACTGACAAAGGGAATGACACCTCATCAATCCGTGTGATATAGGGCACTTGTCGCTCTCTTATTGGTCGAGACTTGTCATCAGATTTGATCCAAAGGTGGATATCAAGTGGGAAGCGGTTATTATGATCCAAGGGTGGCAAAAGAGCTCAAAGAAGCACAAAGGGATGAATTTCGAGAAGCTTCTCAAGCCTAGCTCAGTTATAAATAGTCTGCATATTTGCTCACTTGGATGTATCTTAATTTCTGTATTTTTCTTTTCTCTAGCTTTAGTTGTAGTAGTTAATTGCATTTCAAAAGTTTTAAATCTTTGTAATTCGTATTTGTACTCAAAATTTCAATTATTAATAGAATTTGCACTTAATTTTCAATTGTTATTGTTTGAGTTTTTTCTTATTCATATCTGCTTAACATCTCATTTTAATGCTTAATTCAGTTTTATAAAATTGTTTTCAACTTGTTTCTTCATTATCTCAAAAATACAAAAAAATCAAAAAAAAATCATTCAAAAATAAAAAACATAGTAAATCTGTTTTGTGGAGCAATTCACACTGATCTTCTGTTTTGTTAAGGTTCATTTAAGCTTTCTATAGCTTATAGTGAGCTTGTACTTGTTTTCTAACTCAAAACACAAAAATATCATGTTCACATCGATGCTGTCGCTGGTGTTCGATTCTGGGTTTGGATCCGGATCTGGGTTTGGATTGGTGCAGAGTCGGATTGGGTTCATGTTGAGCCGAATTGTTTAGGTTAGGGGTATAATTAGGTTAGTGGTTCTTGTTTCTTCACTTGGCAAGCCATAGTGGCTAAGGCACTTTGTAAGTACCAAATCTGTATTTGCTCATTATATCTGTGTTTGAATCGCTTATTAGTGATTATCTATAGTTATTTGATCTGTGATTGTGTTTGTTTGGTTTAATCTAGTGATAATCTGTTAATTACTTCATTATATAGTAGTTAAACTAGTGTTTGGCATAGCTGCATAATCTGTGTTAGAGGCTAGTTGATAAGTGTTTAGTGTTTGATACAAGTTTCAGTAGTAAATTGGAAGTCTATTGAGGTCATAGTGCTAGCAGTTTTAGCTCATAAGTCAAAATCATAGCAGATCTGATCTAGGATCTGCTGCTGTTGAAATCAGTTGGGGTTATTGTTTGCAAGTTGGTTTGAATCTGATACATCTAGCTTTTGGTAATCATACTTAGTGTTTTAACACCATAATCAGTCTAAAATTCTGGATCAAAAGTGAGTTTGGTCAAACTTTCATGTGTTCTTAAAAGTCAACAAATTGTTAATTGCAGTTTTCAACAAAACTGGTGAAGCAAATCATTGATTCATCACTGAGTTTTAGAGTTTAAGACTTTGGAATTAACAAGTTCACTTGGTCTTGTTTTGATATAAACTTTTTGAGAAATCTGGTTTGGTCATCTTGAGCTTCATATAAGCTAGTACTTTAGCTTCCATCTGCCCTGTTCACACTTCAGTGTGAATCAGGCAGATTTGCATCTGCTACATAGGTTTCATTTCAAGGAGTTAGAACTTAAGATTTGGCACAATCATAGTTGGCCAGGTGGTGTTTAGGACTGCTTATCTGTTTTTCACTCTAAGCTTATAAATAAGCTGTAAGCAAACAGTGGTCCTGAACCACTGTTTGGATAGTAATAGCAGTTGGCTTAATCATAAGTTCTGAGCTTTAGGTTTGTTAGGAGTAGTTAGAAACAGTTGCTATTAGTTCATTGTAGGATAAGTTAGCTTTGTTCACTGTTTGGTTGGCTTATTAGATCATTAGCTTATTTTAGTAGCTTATTTGAGTGACAAGCATACACTATAGCTTCCATATTTCATACATAAGCTGCTTGTTTTTCATTTTTCATAGATTCTAAATATCATTTTAGATTTTTCCTGTAAGTTTCATAATTTTGGTCTTAATTTGCTATTTTTCTCAATTTAAATAGATTTTAATCAATTTTTAATTAGCTTTATTAGCAAATAATTAAGAAAAAGTTCCAAAAATAATTTTTCAATTTTATTAGTTTAAGAAAAATATAAAAAGCATAAAAAAGATTTTTCCTTATTTTTTTCTCTTTGAATTTTATAATTTTTAGAATTTTAATTAGTTTTAATTAGTTTAAATTAGTTTTTAATTTTTATAAAATCTAGAAAAATCCAAAAAAATAGTTTTAATTCTAAAATAGTTTTCTAATCATATTTTTAGAGTAAAAGTAAATTTAGGCATTTTTAGGATATCGTTTAGACGTAGTTGCATTTTTAGTCGCGTTGTTAATTACGTTTTAGTTTAATTCGCTTAGGATTTCCGTAGGATAGATTCCTTAATTACTTTCCCATTCCCGTAGTTAATAATCAAAATCTATAATCCAAATCATCAAGCATAAAATCCAAACCAAGAACGACGTTGGCAATTCACGCCTCGTTGGGAAAACGATTCGGGTTGACTAATCCGTACTACACGATCACACACGGGATTTGATTTATTATTCTTTTTCCTAAGAGAATTTGAATCTATCTTCGTGAGTATTTTTGATATTGATATTAAGGATTTATCCCCACACATAACCCCTTGAGCCACAAACATATATCAAATTTTTGCCGGAGGTTGTGTCACGACAATATCGTTTGAAGTTTGTCGATTAGTGACTTGAGATCCTTCATTCGTGAAGTTATTTTTCTATAAAAATAAAAAGTAAAAAATATTTTCCTTTTTCTTTTGTATATATATATCAGATTAAAAATACAAAAAGATTTTCTCTTTGTTTTTGATAATAAATAGAAGATACCAATTATATAACATTCTCAACGGAGGTGTTATCATTATAAGTTCCCGAACAAAAGATCAAAAACTTGCCTTTGTGTCGCTTGTGGATTTATTTACTTCTATCGGATAAACAAACTGTGTGGTGGGTATAAGGACGGCCTGACATTAAATTGTAAAGAAGCGGGTTTTTAATAAGCTTCGCTGACCTACAAAGCTTCTCCGCCGCTGTGCGCTTTTTGTCTTGTAGAGGTGATTTATTCACTTGGGATTATTGGTTTAAGTTCACCGTTTTCGAATACCGCTCGTTTTAATTGCCTTGGTTTTTGAAAGTGCATGCGCACTCGTTCTAATAACTACGGAGAGAACCTTGCAACCGCTACAATTCCGAAGGCGTATGACAGACGTGCTCCATTAGTCGAACCCGAGATTCGAACTAATCAAGCCCTGCCCATCATCGAAATGGCGGAGGACAACCGATCTATGCTAGAGCAACTCCAAGCACCCACCGAGGGTTATGGAGAAGCCATCGTCGCCCCGGCAATCGTTGCCGATAACTTCGAGCTTAAACACAGATTGATAAATTTGGTTTCGTCAAGCCAATTTTACGGATTCGAGAGAGACGATCCTCACTCTCATATCCGACGATTCAACAAGCTCACGTCTACGATCAAGTACCGTAACGTTCCGGAAGAGGCCATCAAGTTACTACTCTTCCCGTTTCACTCGGGGCCCGGATTTGGCTCGAAAACTACCCCTCGATCGATAACCACGTGGGAGGATTTAGTATCAAAATTCGTGAACGAATTCTTCCCACCGTCTAAAACCACAAGCTTAAAAAATGAGATAACAAAATTCACACAAAGATTTGATGAATCATTTAGTGAGGCATGGGACCGATTCAAAGATTTGCTTAGGCAATGTCCCCATCATGGTTTTTCTGAGTTGCATCAACTTGATACGTTTTACAATGGTTTGAATGAGAATGATCAAGACTCTCTCAATGCCGCCGCGGGTGGTAATTTGTTGACCCGATCAACGAGAGATGCCTTGTCGATTATTATGAACAAATCCAAAGTTCGTTCCTCACGTAGCAAATCGGTTGCTGCCCGAGTAAATGATACACCATCATCCTCGTCTAACGGAAATATGTCTAGCACCGATGCTAAGATTGATAAGCTTGCGGATTTGATCCATGCTTTGGTTAAGAGTAATTCTTCTCCACCCGCTCAAGTCAAAGCGGTGGAAACGACTTGTACTACTTGTGGAGGCCCGCATGCCTACTACAATTGTACCGCCACCGATGGCAATCCTTTCCAATCTAATGCCATAACCGGAGGTGCCCAATACCGTCCTCAAGTTGAAACGAACCCTCGTGTTAGTAATCAAATGGGACCTCCGGGATTTTCTCCATCGAACAATCAGAATCGTTTCAATCAGAATCAAGTTCGTGGACCGAATGTTCAAAACCAATTCAAAGCTCCACCAAATCAACACCCAAATCAAGGAGCTCACTACAATCATGTATATCACAACCCAAGCTTTCAAGCTTCACCTTTGCCTCCAAATGACTTCACAACTTATGTTCAGAATACCAATTCGACCATCCACACTATGCAAAATCAGATTACGAGTTTGAGGAACGAGTTTCAAACTTCGTTAACTAGACAGAGCAATGAGTTTAGGAATGAGATTCGACTACAGAACAACAAATTGGAAACTTCACAGAATAAACTCGAAGACATGTTGAATGCTGTGTTGTGTAAGGTCAGCCAACCCTCATCTTCGGGTTCTCTTCCAAGTGATACTATTCCCAACCCGAAGGGTGAATTGAAAGCTATAACCACACGAAGTGGTAAGGCTATTGATGGACCCTCATCTCCTACTCCGCTGACAAGGGAGGAGGAAAAAGATACCGAGGTTGTTGAAGAAAATGTGCAACCCGCACTGCATTACCACCTCCGGTCGTTCAGATTCGATTCCGAACCCGATGTTCAAGACTACTCTTAAACCTTCACTTCCTTATCCTTCAAGACTTCATAATCAAAAGCTCCGTGATAAAACCGAAAACCAAATGGAGAAATTTGCTGAAATCGTTCAATCCTTGAATTTTAACATCAGTTTCACCGATGCTTTACTCCTCATGCCGAAGTTTGCCGCTATGATCAAAAATTTAGTGAGTAACAAAGAAAAGCTGGCTGAAATAGCAAAAACACCGTTGAATGAGAATTGCTCGGCGGTGCACCTCAAGAAACTTCCGAAAAGTTAGGAGACCCCGGCAAATTTCTTATCCCTTGTGAGTTTCCGAGAATAGTGAAATGCTCCGCCTTGGCCGATCTTGGTGCGAGTATTAACTTAATGCCTCTTTCGATTTACAACAAACTTTCTCTCCCGGAACTCACACCTACTAAGATGACTCTTGAACTCGCGGACCGTTCAACCTCTATTCCGAGAGGAATTGCCGAAGACGTCTATGTGAAAGTAGGACCACTGCATTTTCCCGCCGACTTCGGTGTCGTTGACTTTGATGTCTGACCCCGAGTACCTCTTATTCTCAGGAGGCCTTTTCTAAGAACGGGTCGTGCGATGATTGATGTTTATGAAGGAGAAATCACCTTACGAGCTAACAAGGAAACCGCCTCGCTTAATATCAACCAACCTTCGATATACTCCTCCAACTACGATGATGCTTCTATTAATCGAATCGACGTTTCGATATGGCTACGAGGAGTATGCTCAAGAAGTTCTTGATTTTATGGGTGGAAATCCCACCATTCCTTCTGAAAATGTTGAACCATCTTCTGAGCCTATAATTGCCAACTCTTCTCCCTCTCACTCCGCTCGAGGGAGGTGACTTCATTTTGGAAGAGATCGATGAGTTTCTTGTCGATGATGAATCAATTCCACCGGAATTGATGATGGTGTTTATGATTCGGAAGGAGATATCCGTTATCTTGAACAATTATTGAACGAAGATCCATTACCGCCACCCTCCGAAAGAAATTACGATAGAAGAGATTAAAGAAGTACAAACGTCTGATGAAAAACCTTTGGAGCCCGAGCTCAAGGATTTACCTCCTCATCTTGAATACGCTTTTCTTGAAAAACCGAACAAATTTCCCGTAGTTAATAATCAATCTATAATCCAAATCATCAAGCATAAAATCCAAACCAAGAACGATTTCACGCCTTGAAAGATTCGACTAAAGAACTTTGATCACATTATTCTCCTGAATTTGAAATCAGAGATAGAAAAATTTACCCACATCCTTGAGTCTTAAATTTGTCATCATTGCTAAAACTTGAAAGATGAGGAAGAACCGCACTTTGGAGATTCTATGTAAACATAAGAAGTGCCATCGCTTGGCAAATTTCGACATCAAAGGAATCAATCCTCGCTTTCGTACCCACAAAATTCGATGGAGGATGATTGTAAACCCGTGATTCAACAACAACGTAGGGTTAACCCAAAGATTCATGATGTTATCAAAAAGGAAGTTCTGAAACTCCTCGACGCCGGAATCATTTATCCCATCTCCGATAGCTCATGGGTTAGCCCTGTTCATTGTGTTCCCAAGAAAGGTGGAATGACCGCACATTGCCAATGAAGATAACGAATTGATTTCCACACGCCTCGTCACCGGATGGAGAGTGTGTATTGACTACCGGAAGTTGAATGATGCTACAAGGAAGGATCATTTCCCGCTACCTTTTATGGTT
>OU343220.1:310442407-310512176 GCA_910596185.1 Chrysanthemum makinoi | reverse complement strand
GAAGAGAAGCTCTTAGAAGTTTTAAAAGAGTACAAAGGGGTGATTGCATGGAGTGTTTGAGCATTAAGAATCGATTCTACATTCTGTACTCACAAAATCCTCATGGAGGAAGATTACAAACCAACGTTCAACATGGCGGGTTAACCCTAACATCAAAGAGGTAGTGAAAAAGAGGTCATCAAGCTTCGGATGCGAGTCTCATCTACCCCATATCAGATAGCCCATGGGTCACGGCCGGTCCAAGTGGTTCCAAAAAGGGGAGGGATGACGGTTGTAAAAGAAGAGGGTGAGTTGGTGCCGCGAACGTTCTGGGTGGCGTGTATCCATTGACTACTAAAGTTGAATGATGTCACGGAAGATCATTTTCCTCTACGTTTATTGACCAAATGCTTGAAAGGTTAGCGAGGACACGAATACTCTTGTTTCCTTGATGGCTTTTAGGGATACTTCAAATTCCTATTGCTCACGAAGATCAGGATAAAACTACACATGTCCCTACGGGCGTTAAGCCTGGCGAATGCCGCGGGTTATGTAGCGCTACGCAACCTTTCAACGATGTATGATGGCCATATTACGAGTTAATTGAGGGCAGTATGGAAGTCTTCATGGATGATTTCTCGGTGTTTGGAAATTCTTTCGACCTTTGTCTTTCCAACCTTAGGAAGATGTTGAAGCGTCACGAGGAAACTAATTTGGTTTTAAATTGGGAAAAATGTCATTTCATGGTAAAAGAAGGAATTGTCTTAGGGCATAAAGTCTCGGGAAATGGAATTGAGGTCGATAGAGCAAAAATCGAAGCAATTTCAAACTCCTATCCTACTACAGATTAAAGTCATTCGCAGCTTTCTTGGTCATGCAAGTTTTTATCGAAGGTTTATTAAAGATTTTTGAAAATTGCCCGTGACCACGACTTCTTGTTAAGGATGCCCTTTTGATTTTTAGGGAGAATGCAAGGAAGCATTTAACCGACTAAAGAAGGATCTCACTCAGGCACCTATAATGGTCACCCTGTTGGTCTCAGCCATTGAAATCATGTGTGATGCTAGTGATTATGTTTGTCGTACGTGCTTTCGACCAAAGGAAGGAAAAGCATTTTCAACCAATCTACTATGCTAGCAAAACCATGAATGTAGCACAAGAGAACTATACAACCAGCGAGAAAGAACTTTTAGCGTTGTTTTGCCTTCGACAAATTAGGGCAATATCTCGTCCTCTCTAAGCTGTCGTCTTCACCGATCACTCCGCCTTACGCTATTTGTTTTCAAAACAAGATGCTAAACCTCTTCTGATTAGGTGGATCCTATTACTTCAAGAATTCGACATTGAAATTCGAGATAAAAAAGGTGAAAATCTCGGCTGATCATCTATCAGCTTGGAGTACCACGATCTTGAGAAGTTAGATCACACCGATATTCGCGACTCTTTTCGAGAACGGCTAATGGCGATTAAAGAAATTGAGCCATGGTATGCGGATTATGCTAACTACATCCCGTAGGGTTTGCCAAATTACATGACCAAACAAGATAAAAAGAAGTTCTTCACTACGCTAAAACATTACTTTTGGGATGAACCCTTCCTTTTCGTATCGTATATGTCCGATCAAATCATTCGGCGTTGCGTGGCGGTAGAGAGATTGATCGAGTTAAAGAATGTCATGCGGGACCATCTGGAGGACATCCGCGGTCGCGAATATCACGGCACGAAAGGTTTTCGGCGCGGATTCTATTGGCCTACTGTTTTTGAGGCGTTAAGAGATTAGTTCAAATGTGTGATGCATGCCAACGATCGGGAAATATTTCACGGCGGGATGAGTCACCTCAGCTATCAAGTCTGCGAAATATTTGGCGTTTGGGGAATAGACTTCATGGGACCTTTTCCATCATTCGGAGGAAATGAATACATTCTCGTAGCTATCGACTATGTATCCAAATGGGTAGAGGCTCAAGCCCTTAGAACTAATGATGCAAGGGTAGTTATTCACTTTCTTAAAAAGCTCTTCATACGATTTGGGATTCCCAAAGCATTAATCAGTGATAGAGGGACTCACTTTTGCAATGCTCAAATGGAAAAAGTGATGAAGAAGTATGGCGTCCCACATAGATTTTCGCATATCATCCTCGACGAATGGACAAGTAGAAAACACAAGCAGCACGATAAGCGGATTCTTGAAAAGCGGTCCACCAAAATAGGAAAGATTGGGCATTCAAACTAGATGAGGCACTCTGGGCATTTAGAACTGCTTACAAAACACCTATCGGGACAACCCCACTACTTTGGTATCGGAAGGCTTGCCACCTCCCTATCGAACGAGGCGAAGCATATTGGGCCCTTAAGGCTGTAATATATGGATTATTCGAGCGGGGTCAAATCGGTTCTTACAACTTCAAGAATTGGATGAACTGAATGGAAGCATACGAATCATCAATCACTTACAAAGAAAGGCAAAAGATGGCATGATCAGCGAATAAAGAATCCTAAAGAGTTTGTGGAAGGAGATAAGGTGCTCTTGTATAATTCAAGATTAAGATTATTCGAGGAAAACTCAAATCCGGGTGGTATGGACCCTTTTAGATAAAAAAGCAGATGAGCAATGGGGCGGTGGTGCTACTAGACCATGATGGAAGAGAATTCACCGTTAATGGGCAACGGGTGAAGCATTATCAATTGGATAATATTGAAATGGTGAACGATGAAGATATTGTTTTAGAAGAAGAGGCGTAATGAAAGCGTAGGAGCACGACTCGAGTCTAGCTACAAGACTCTTAAATAAAGAAAAGCGCTTCTTAGGGGCAACCCATGCTTAATTGTTTGCTTGTTAGTGTCATATATCTTTTATTAATTGTTTATCCTCATGTTTAAATTTGTAAAAATGCTTTATTTTGTTTTTAACTTCGTCTTAATTACATATAAAGGTATTTTACATAAGGGATAAGTGTAGGGAGGATTACACACGTTTTCAAAAGAAACGTAAACATGAGAATAACAATTAACTAAAAGATATTTATGTTTGTTAGTTCGAGTCAAATGCTTGTATCGAGTCATAATGAATGTTTTGCAGAAATTTTTCCAGATTCTAAAGATGTAAATTTTTCAGAATTTTTCTAGAAAATGTGAGACCATTTTTGTCGAGGATAACTGTGTCGGGGATACAACTGTGTCGAGGAAGTAAAGATTACTTTTTTCTCGTTTTCACGAGCTACTTATAAATTTTGGAATTTTCAGTCTTAATTTTCTTAGAAATTCTGTAACATCCATTCCACAAGCATTATATCCTAGTTTAAATCGAGTCTTATATATATATATATTATTACGCCGATTTTACTTGAGAAGGTTTCGTTTGTTTCTTCAAGTGTGCAGGTTTAGTTTGTCAAGAAGAAGTTACATAAGATTGGAAGGAGCTTTCACGCAATAATTCTTCTTGAAAAGGATTTAACCACCACTTTACACGGATCCTACCGAGCTAATCAGGGAGTATTAGTTTCTTTCGTTTTTAATTACCTTCTATTATCATAACTTTGATACTTCGGGGAACATTGGGGACAATGTTCAGTTTAAGTGTAGGGAGGGAAAATAAAGCGGGAACTTTGAAACTATGCTTATCCTTGACTATTTGCTTTGTCCAATTGTGATTGTGTAATAAACCATGAGAAAATGTCGGTGAGGGTAATTTTGGCACTAAATTTAAAATTTTTTATGACATATAGGAGTGGGTCATTAGTCTTAACAAAAGCGTCTCACGGATAGGAAGTTGCATGACTAGCACAAAACCCTTTACCACCCAAATTCCACCAAAATGTGAGGATGCGCCCTAGATTAGTAGGAATTAAAGCATTCATCTTCAATGCTTAGAGTGTGAACCGGTAGTATATTAGATTCTAGAACTTGTTTTGTGATGCATTTCGAGATCGCAAGTGAGGCTACACTTGTGTAGTTAGGAATAACTAAATGATAAGAGGCATTAGGATAACCCTTGTTTGATACCGTAATATAATTACTTCTTCCACATCGGTTGAGTAATTCCCCACACCTTTTCGTTGTACTCATCTTTAGTACCGACACCCCTAGTTAACCCTCGAGCCTATCCTTTTGCGGTTCTCGTGATGTTTCGGTTTTCCCGGAATATCAATGAAGAACATTGTTTACTCCCCACCCCCAAATATACACCCAAATCGCCTTAGCCTACCCCTTATGCACTCACTTTTAGTGCAAATGTTTGTTATCACCCTAAACCCTTAGTTCAATTATCTAGTTACTTGCATAAGTTGTTAAGTCGAGTCATATCATTTGTATACAGTTTTGGGACGATTGGGATTCATGGGAAAAGTTAAAGTTTATGAAATGACGGGAAGGGAACGTTAAAAATTCAAATTCCCTTTGTTTACGTAATAATGTACCCCAAGTGTTTTGATCTTTTCAAATCGGGTCAAATTAGTGTTAGAGTAATAAAAACTCAAGTGTAGGGATATGCCTACAAATCCCTAGTATTTTGATGTTATCGTAGAAGATGGTAGAGTAAAAGTGTATGAAAAAAAAATCGAAAAAAAAAAGAAAAAATAGAAAAAGAGAAAGAAAAAAATAGAGTGATTAAAAAAACATACGGGCTACCATTCTACATCTATCTTTGAATTGATGTTTGTTTATTTCAGTTATCTAGAGTTTAGAGTGTCGAGTCTTGGCTTAGCAACGCCATTCTTCGTATGCATTTAACATAGAGATTTTTGACTTGCCAACACTAAATAGCCTATCCCACCAAACCCTTGTTTCCCTACCGTAAGCCTAACATTACAACCTTTTAAAGACCTCTTTGATAGTCTTTCCTAGGTGCTTACGCCAAAGCGATGGAGGTTTGATCTATTCTCAAGCCTATGGTAATCTATGTACTAGGACCGGTTAACGAGTGTTTATCTTCCATTTCCTATTTGTTATATTTCATATATACACCCGAGAGAGATGTGAGTATCCAAACACCCCATGTGAGGTGCAAGTATGTAATTTCTGTGCTTGTCATGACTTTTTGGGGCTTATATGTGTTGTGGACCATTTTGAATTAATGCTTCATGACCCCTAACTTATAAATTAATTGGTTAAAAGCACATTTGCTTGAGGACAAGCAAATAACAAGTGTAGGGATATTTGATAAGGTTTTAAAAGGTACCATTTTGAGGGGTCGTTTTAGCCCTTATTTAATCACTTTTGTATCCGTTATTGCTTAATATCGTTCCTTTTCACTTTTAGGTCTCTTGAAGGCAAAATGCTGGAATGGCACTTATTTGGACGAAAGGCGCGAATATATGAAGAAAATGGCCAAAGTCGAAATCGAGACACTCACGGTTGCTGAAAATAGAAGCGACGTCGGTGCTAAATGCGACGGTCCGGAGATTTTTGTGACGGTTCGAACCCAAAACTCGTATTTTCAAGTGGCGACGTCTAGTTGTGAAAGAGTAGGCCGTCGCTACTCGGACGGCCTAGATGCAATCCGACGACGCCAGAAGCTGAAGAGGACGGCGTCACGGACATAAAATGGCCAGTCGCAAGGTTAACGTGGCCAAGACGAAACCCTAATTGCGGCGACACGACGGCGTCACTAAACATAAGGTGGCCCGTAGCGCATATGTATCTTATATATAGAATCCAATTTTTATTTTTAGGGAGAGTCTTTTGGAGTGAAAACCTAAAACCGAACCTAAGGTGTCTTGTACAGTATTTTAGGGTTTTAAATCCTATCTTACATCAAGATAAGTATTTACTTCATTAATTCAATTATTTCTTTGATTATTTGTGTGTATGCTTGTATGTTCTCCATGTCCGGCTAATTTATTTGTGTGTTTGCTTAGGAAGTATGAAACTTAATTATTGAATATTGATTGGTTGTTTCTTATCTTAGTTGATTAATGATCTAGTAATGCGATAGGTCATTCGTTGTGTACTTAATGCTTGATTCATCTTTGTGAACCTTAGAATATAATTACCTGAGTAGTTGTAGGCTAAACCATCCAAATAGTGCCTTAGAGTAAGAGTTTATCATCCCTAGTGGGTTTGTAGACGAGACCCTTTGGTAAGTTCAAAGAGTTAGGGAGAAAAGCATACCCTACAACTTTAGACACACAACGCAACTAAGAATAAGGACGTGACAACTCAACCATCAATAGGATATAATTAAGGAGTAGTACAACCTAAGTAAACACATCTTTAAACTATCAAACGAGCATACATTAATTAGACATAGACTCCCACAACCTTAGTTTAGATAATTAGATAATAGTAGAGTAATCGGTAGAAATACCAACCCCCCCAAATCCAATACCCAAGATTCGTACTTTTCCATTTCATAAAATATAAAAATACAAAAATAATCTTCCGCAACCTTAACCTTAGCGTAGTAACTCCTTACTAGCATTCCTATTCCCCTAGAGAACGATATCAATACCCGTGGCTTACCCTAATTACTACAGTACAACGATTAGGTTCCTTTGCCTAGGGTGTTATAAAACTTGCTCGAAGAAAAGGAAGTTTCCTTGACCCCGAACGACGCGTGTAGCGTTATCATTTGCGTTTACATTACTTCCGTATAATTATTTCTAAGTATATGCATGCATAGTTTATTGGTAGCTACCCTTGTTTCAGTAGTTTTGAATGGCGGTAGAGGCTAGTTGCTTAGGAGATATGACCTACTGACCCTAAGTAAGTGAAGACGGAAGGGTAAGATATGACCAACTGGCGACCCTTTCTACTTGTGCGATTTAACCAACTGATCACCTACCGTTTGGATGAACTTAAGAATTACGGGGTGAGTGTTTAAGTTGTTAATGCCGGGCATCGCTATTATTATAAGTCTAGCATGTAGCGGTACTTAATGACTTCGGCTTAGGGGACCGGGAACAAGGACTTATGAGGGGATACCGACTTCTCCTGTGGTGGCATCTTTCTTGATAGGTTAGGACGAATTGACCAAATGTTGTCCTCTCCACTTTGACCCCACCTGAAGTAATTGGAAGTAATTAGACGTAGACATTACTAGCTAGGAGGAATAACTAGGTTAGCACCACTCTCCTCTATTGATTGAACCTTTGCCTTTTATTTGCTTTTATCTGCTTTAGTAGTTAATTAATTAATTCCTTATCAAAACCATATTAAATCTGTGACACCTAGACTTAGTATTAATCCAACACACATAGCTCTTGGGACGACCTCGGTTTTATCGAATACTACACTAAACACGACCGGGTACACTGACCGTTAGTGCATTAGGGTAGACCATAGGTATAACGTGACTATATAAATATTAAAACCTGGTCATCAAAACCTTCATCAACCATCCTTTTCTAACTCTCAGAATGTTGCTTTTGTATCACATGGCAAGAACAGTACTAACCAGGTTAAGTCTGGTGGTAGCTATAGTACTTCTTCATTAAGTACTATGAAAAGAGGGGCACCTGCTGGAGTTGCTGATTAGGTTATCTACTCTCTCTTTGCTAGATCATAAGAAGAGATAGATTTGCTCAATGAAGATCTGGAGCAGATCAATGATGCAGATATTGAAGATATGGATATTAATTGGCAAATAGCCATGATAGCTATCAGGATGAACAGGTTCTTTAAGAGACATGGTAGAAGAGTCCGTTATGATCCAAAGACTCTAGTTGGCTTTGATAAAAAGAACCTTGAGTGCTATAACTGTCATCAGCCTGGGCAGTTTGCAAGGGAATGTAAATCTCCTATGGCAACTGAGAGGAAAAAGAAGGAATCTCCCTATCAGAAAAAGGAAGCTGAAAAGAAGGAGGAGTAAAAGGTTGGGTTGTTTACCATGGATGGAGGTGCTATCAATTCGTGAGAACATGCTGAAGAGGAGTCTACTAGTCACTCTGGTTTCATGGCCATTGGCTCAAACAATGAGGTATCCCTATGTTCCAAACTATGTGTTGATTTATATAACCATCTTAAAACACAAAGTGATGAACAATTGACTCAATTGAGAGAACAGGAAGTACAAATTCTAGCTTATACCAATGCGGTCAAAACTTAGAAGCACAGTTTCAAATCTTCAAAACAAAATTCATCGCTAAATGAAAAACTAATTTTTCAAGCTAACGATAAATTTGTAAAAGATGAAAAGCTAAGGAAATATAGAATTGGTATGAAAGCTCAACGAAAAGATATGAGTTAAAGGAAATAGTTAAGTCTTGGGGAGAGTCTTCTAAAAATCTACATAGGTCAATTAATTACGGCATGAGCTCTAACGTAGAATTGGGTTTAGGTCATGAAATTAAATCATATAGTGAGGTTTTGATTTATGAGGAAGAGATGAAACACGGAATATTTGGTAGTTAGAAGAGACTATGTTGGTAAACCACTTTATAAAGATTTGTCAAAATGATAATAAAGGAGTTCCACCACCACTTAATGAAGACTATACACCTAAAATTGAACAAAAGTTTGATGAGTCTTTACTTGATTACAGTAAATGGAAAAACCCTGAAACACTTGTGTCTCAAGACTACTCCATTGAATTCTCCTGTCAATCCAATGACAGTGAAGGATCCTGGGACAAGTCACGGAACCGATGTCTCAGGGAGAAAATCCAGTGAGTATTCTACCTGTCAATCTAATGACAGTGAAGGATCCATTGGGAATGTCTCTGAATGTTCTCTTGAGCTTAAATATGAACCTATAAAGATTTCTAAACCAATTTTAAACAGTAAGCCGTATGTGCCCAAACAAGCTGAGTCTGTCAAAACTGTTGTGTTTAAACCAGAAATAGTTGTACTCAAACTCCTAGGAAATAGGTTAAACCTGAGACACCTAAAGTAGATAGAAAGAACTGGAATGGGTTAGTGCAAAGAGAATTTTGGGGTGGATACTCTTTCACAAAGAAGAGTTGTTTTGTGTGTGGTAGCCTAAGTCATTTAATAAGAGACTGTGACTATCATGAGAAAAGAATGGCTAGGAGAATTTGATTTAAGAAAGAAAATGGTACGTAAACATTGGTAATGGGTTAGTTAGACCAGTGTGGAATAATACTAATAGAATTAACAATGCTAATCAGTTTGTCTCAAGACCAATACCTGTTAATACTGGTAGTTCTTTTGTTAATTCTGTTAGGCCAAAAGTGAGTCTTTGGTGTACCATAATATGGTAGGCAAAACATTATCTTGTGGTAACATGTCTAGGGTTAATACGGTCATGTTAAATCTGTCAGCCAAAGTTAATTTTGGGTATATGAATGTTAAATCAAAACCTACCATCCTTACCCAATCCCAAGTTTAGAAAACCACAGGTGAACCAATTCAACCAAAGACTTCATTATGGTTCACATTCACCTGTAAAAAGACCCATAGTTTATAATGCAGCTTAAATGTTTCAATCTTATGTTGCAAGGGGTAATGGGGAATTTGCTTTTAAGCCCTGTTGAGTTCTTGATGAGTGTCTAAATACTCATCATTTTTGCCGTTTAGAATGCCAAACATCCGAAAACACTTCAAATGCATCAAAATGATGAAAATATCACAAATAAGTGTTTTATGTGTTTTAAATGCAAAAATACCAAAATCAGATGAAAAGCGTATCAAGTTTGCATAATTGGCAGTTTTAGTCCCCCAAGTTTCAAAAGTTGTCAAAAACAGTCCCTGGTAAATCAAAATAAAGAAAAATATCATTCAAGGTCCTTGAAATATTCTAAGTTGTCAAAAATGGTCCTTGAATGAATCTTTGGTCAAATGGCAGAAAAGGTCCCTCAAGTTTGAAAAATGACAAAAATAGTCCCTGGATTTATAAAAAAGTGAAAATTATTAAAAGTGGTCCTTGTACTATTCATATATGGCAAGTTTGGTCCTTGTGATAAGTTTGGAGAGTTGGCAGTTTCAGTCCTTCAGTTTCACCAAATTACATAAATGGTCCTTGTTATTGATACAAACCAATTGGACCCTTTGTGGATTTTGATCCCCAGCCAACCCAATAGACCCCCTGTCAACACCTTGTGACCCCCCATTGTGAACCTCCCCACATTATTAATAAAAACGGGTCAACAAAGTCAAAACCAGATGCACTGTGCATCTCTCACACCATTCCCGCCCAAAACCAGTGATCCAGATACCACCATGGTTTCATCCCACTTGATCCTTCTACCTTTACACCTGTCTTCCAAGTTGTTTACCAACCCCCCTCCACCTTCACAATATCCCAAAGTTCATTAATTGACTCAAACCTGCTAATGACTTTTTTGGCGCCAAATCTACACATGGACGAATATGATGAATTTTGAGGATCCAATGGCTGGAAAGAGGTGGGAAAGTCTCAGAGATGTCGACTAGAGTCAAAAAGATCTTTATAAAGAGAGAGGAAGCAATGTGGGAAGATATCTAGTATAATTTTAATTAGCTCATGTCGTTTTAGCTTAATTTTAAATTTCAGTGTATGTTTTAGCTTTAAAGCTCTGTATTTCAAGTTTCGGTCATCAATAAAGCTTTGTGATAATCAATTTGATGAGCTTCATTTTCAGTTTATGCAATTTTTAAAGTTCAAAAATCTCAAAATGTTCTAATGTTGTTGTTAGTTGTTTTTATGGACTGAGTAAGATCACATAAGCTCCTAGAAAGCTTATCTAAGCTTTTAGATGCCTTAAAAATCAGTTTAGAAGCAAATAGAGAAAAATACCAAAAATACAAATAAATTAGTGAAAAATAAAAAATCACAAGAAATGGTGATCAAAGCTGGAGCAGGGTAAATACAGGATTGCCCTTGGGTTTAGTGCTTCTTGGGAAGTTATAGGAAGTGGTTTCAGTCTTGGTTCTCAGTTGTATACTTGGATTCCATGTTGTAAGCCTTTTGTCCCTTTTTAGCATTTCACTGTGTATGTATGCATTATGCTTTAATTCTCATGTTTTTATGTTTCAGTGGTATTATTAAGTGATAATATAGGTTAAATTAGGTTACTTGTCCTTTAATATTGGATAGTGGTTAAAGTCTCATTTTAACAGTTATAATAAGCATCATCATCATACCTAAGTTTCTTGTTGTTATTACTGTTGTTTAATGCTTAATTAGTCTTCTTATATGATAATTTAAGGTTTGTAATAAAGTGCATGGTCTAAATCTTTGAAACTCTTTGAAAAGCTTCAAAACAGTCTAGTAAAGGACTGTTTGGTTTCATTTGTTTAACTGTACCAAAGGTTATTCAAGATAGTGTTCTTGGTTGTTCTGTGTCACACTTGGTCTAAATAACTCTTTACAACAGGAAAAACCATTCCTTGTTAATGCAAAAGTCAAAATACCTTTTGATCACATCTTGTGTATTAACTGTTGGATTTTAATGATCTATGATCATGATTTTGTGTTCATAAGTTGTTAATATTGCTCAAATCAGTCTTAATTTACCTTAATACAACATAATCAGTGATTGAGATCAATCCAAAGTTCATTTAAGTCAACCTTTTAGTTCATCATAAAAAGTCAAAATTTCAAGTTTGGTCGTTTTTGAATAAAATAGATTAATTTCTATAGGGTTTAACTTTGAGTTTCATGTTTTGAGCTTTTGGAATAGTAAAATACAACTGCTCAGCTTTATCCTAGTATTTTTTATATTTTCTCATTAGCTTATCTAATAGCTTAATTCTTAGCTTACTTTGACAACCTGTTTTAAAATATGCCTTGTGCACAGTTGAGTAGTCCACTTTCATAAGCTCCCACAGAGCTTATTAGTTAGCATAAGCTTGTGAAATTTGGTTCTTTGGAAAGCTAACCAAGCTGTCTTGAAGTCCCAAGCTTAATTTTCCATTTTGTAGCTTATTTGCTAGGGCTGCAAGTGACTTTTTCCTTGTCCCATAACTGTCTTTTAACAATAAGAAGCCAAGTGCTTATCTGCTTATTCCTAGCTTTTCAGTATGCTTCTTTGTGTCTTTTAGCTTCATTTGAGTAGCTTGTAGCTTGTTTTATCTTATTTCAGTCTTGGTTTCAGCTTACAAGCTTATTTGAGCTTAAAATCATTAAAATAAGCCAAAACCTTCACTGTTGAGCTTTTAAGCATTCAAACAGCTTATTTTAAAGTTTGAAAATTTTTATTTTCATTAAAGTAGCTTATAATCAGTAGTTAAATAGTTTTCAAAAATAAAAATCACAAAAACATCATTTTTAATATAGTGATAGCGTTTATTTAATAGAAATTAGCTTTTTGATTTTTCTTTTCAGCTTTTTATTAAGCACTTTGTATTTTTATAATTTTCTTAGCCTTCTGTTACCTTAGGATATTTATAGAAAAAGTTTCATAATTTTCTCTGTTTGTTTAGTATTTATTATAATTTTAAATAGTTAAAAGTATTAAATAATTAGTAATAAATAATTAAAAAGCATAAAAAATATCTTTTCAGTTTTAAAATTAGTTTTATAATATTCTAGATTTTTCTAAGTTAAAATTTTATTTTTCCAGGTTATTTTTATATTTTCTTGTATTTAAGTGTATTTTAAATAGTAATTAATTAGTAATAAATAGATAAAAAGTGTAAAAAATATATTTTCAGTTTTAAAATAAGTTTTATAATATTTTAGATTTTTATAAATCATAGTTTCATTTTTCTGGTTTTCTTTCATATTTTATTATATTTTAGGTTATTTTTAAATAGTTAAAAATAGTTTTTAATTAATAATAATTAGATAAATAGTTATAAAAATAATTTTCATTTTCTAATAATTTTCTTTTATTTTTAGGATTCCAAAAATATCATTTTCATATTTTTAGGCCTTTTATTTCTTAGAACTCACTTTTTATTTTGTATGTTTACGTAGTTTTTAATCGTTGCGTATTTCACGTTTGTCTTATCGATTGTTGTGCTTAATTCATATCAATTCCATTCCATTCAATCAGTAGTGTAGTTATCAATCAAAATCTTCTTGATCATTATCCTTAGTGATCATTCTATCATCGAATTTGTTCAAACACCATTAAGTCTCCGGTGGGACTTAACGACACAGGAATCCACTATATTCCTCGATCTTAATTGCATTTGATTTACGAGCATTTTAAGTTTATTACGGTTGACTATTCACAAGTGGTTAGCTTGTGTGATTAAACTTGACAGTTTGGAAGCCAATCAGTTACACTTGGAGACAAACCAAACCACACTCCAAGAGTAATAGTGGACCATCTTCAGCTTATGCTTTGAATTATCAAGGTCCACAAGGCAGACCCAATCCTCTACATGCCTGGGTCCCCAAGAGAAACTAATTTCTCTTTTTGATATGCAGAAACATCCACACCAAACGTTAGGAAGCAGAGGAATTGTTGATAGTGGATGCTCTGGGCATATGACTGGTAACAATGATCACTTGGAGGAGTTTGAGGAAGTCAAAGGAGGTTTTGTTACTTTTGGTGGTAGTAAAGGCTACATTACTGGTAGAGGTAAAATTAAAGTGGGCAATTTAAAATTTGATAGTGTATCTTTTGTGAAAGAATTTGGGCACTTTAACCTTTTCTCAATATCACAAATTTGTGATAAGCAACATAAGGTTCTTTTTACTAAAACTGAATGCTTTTTGTTAACTTCTGAGTTTAAGATGCTTGATGAGAATCAGATACTTCTTAAGGTCCCAAGACAACACAAATTATACAGTTTTGATATGAAGACACCTCTTCTTAAAAGTGCACATTTGATTGCAAAAGCCTCACTTAATGAGTCTAAATTGTGGCACAGAAGACTTGGTCATATAAATTTTAAAAATCTTAAGAAGCTTGTGCAGGGAAACCTAGTTAGAGGACTACCTGATAAGACTTTTAAGAATGACCACACATGTGTTGCTTGCAACAAGGGAAAGCAACATAGGGCCTCACGCAAGGTAAAATCTGTTAGATCTGTAACTCACTCATTACACACCTTGCATGTGGATTTATTTGGTCTTACTTTTATTAAAAGTATTAATCATGCCAGCTATTGTCTTGTTATCACTGATGACTGTACCAGGTTTTGTTGGGTATTCTTGATGTCTACTAAGGATGAAACTACATGAATCCTTCATGCTTTTATTAGGCAGATAGAGAATCAGCAGAATCAAAAGGTTAAGATAATTAGATCAGACAATGGTACAGAGTTTAAGAACAGGGAAATGCTATAGGGGCATTAAACAAGAGTATAGTGTTGCAAGAACTCCACAACAGAATGGAGTTGCTGAAAGAATGAACAGGACCCTCATTGAGGCAGCTAGGACCATGCTAGCAGACTCACACTTACCAACCACTTTTTGGGTTGAAGCAGTGAATTTTGCTTCTTATGTTTTCAATAGGGTAAGGGTGACGAACCTCAACTCAAGACTCCTTATGAGCTTATGTTTGGACATAAATCAGTTATTAGCTATATAAGACCTTTTGGGTGCCATGTTACCATTCTAGATACTCTTAGTGTCCTTGGAAAATTTGATGGCAAATCTGATGAAGGTTTCTTGGTAGGGTACTCACTAACCAGTAAGGCCTTTAGAGTGTATAACTTAGTGACCAAAAGAGTAGAAGTAACTCTCCATGTAAACTTTCTTGAGGAAAATCCTAATGTACCAGGAATAGGACATAGATGGATGTTTGACTTGGATTATATGTCTGATTCTATAAACTATAAACCTGTGTCTTTAGAAAATCAAGTTAACCCACATGCAGGTACACCAGATGTAACTAACAATGCAGGTACTCAATCTACACTTAATGATCATAATCCTGAGGAAGAAGAAGAAGTTGAAGAGCTCATTGTTGTACCTACCTCAGTTCATCCTATTGCAGCAAAGTTTGGGACAAAAAGATATTTCACTTAATCAGAGGATAGAACCTATTGCGAGAAACTAGAATGCATGAGCAAGAGGTCCTATATCGAAGTCGGCAAGCATTAAAGCTTTTCAATGACAATTGGATGCCATTACTCAAAGACATAGGAGTGGAGTATCTAAAAATACTACTACCAGTACTAACAACATTAAGTCTGGCAGTGTATTTGGAGCAGACCCTGAACCTAACACTACCAGAACTAATCCCATTAATTCTAGTAGTCTGCATATTAATACTGGCGTGCACAATTCATCTCACACATAGAAGTGATTGAGACATGGCAGAGAAATGAGATCTATTGAGGCGGATGAGGGAATCTTTGAGGAAGCTTCTTATGATTTTAATGGTGTAGTTAATGACTTAAATAATTTGCCTCTTGAAATTGATGTCAGTCCCACTCCTACTCTTAGGATTCACAAAATACACCCAAAAGACAACATAATTGGTGATCCTACATCAGTTGTTCAAACAAGAAGCAAAGTCTAGAAACTCTCAGGACCTCATGCATTAGTGAGTCACATTCAGAAGCATCAAAGAAACAACCACAAAGATCAACAACACTGTTTTTTTGCTTGCTTCCCATCTCAAGAGGAACCCCTAACTGTTACTAAAGCCTTAACTGATGAAAGTTTGATAGAATCCATGCAAGAGGAGCTATTGCAGTTTGAACTGCAAAAGGTATGGGTTTTTGTAGATTTACCATATGGGGCTAAGGTAATTGGTACAAAGTGGGTTTTTAGGAATAAAAGGGGTGAAGGGTGTTGTTGTTAGGAATAAAGCTAGATTGGTAGCCCAAGGGTATAGACAGGAAGAAGGGATAGACTATGATGAGGTTTTTGCTCCTGTGGCTAGGATTGAAGCCATCAGGTTATTTTTGGCCTACGCATCATACATGGGGTTTATAGTCTATCAGATGGATGTTAAAAGTGCATTTCTATATGGCACTATTGATGAAGAGGTTTATGTTTCTCAATCTCCTGGATTTGTTGATCCAACTCATCCTAGGAAAGTTTATAAGGTCATCAAAGCATTATATGAACATCATCAAGCTCCCAAAGCTTGGTATGCTATCCACTTTCCTTGAACAAAATGGATACAAAAGGGGCACAATTGACAAGACCTTATTTATTAAAAGGAACAAGAAGGATATCATGCTTGTGCAGGTCTATGTTGATGATATCATTTTTGGTTCTACAAGGAGGTCTTGGTGTGAAGATTTTGAGGAATTGATGAAGAGTAGATTTCAGATGATTCTATGGGAGAGCTCACCTTCTTTCTTGGATTGCAAGTCAAACAGAAGTCAGATGGACTATTTATCTCTTAGGACAAGTATGTTGCTTATATGTTAAAGAAGTTTTATCTTGTCAATGTGAAGTCTGTTGTTACACCCATGGAGACCAAGATGCCATTGACAAAAGTTGAGGAGGCTGTTGATGTGGATGTTAGATTGTACAGATCCATGATAGGATCTTTGATGTATCTAACAGCCTCTAGGCATGATATTATGTATGCTGTGTGTGTTTGTTCTCGTTTTCAGGTTACTCCAAAGACTTCACATCTTCATGATGTGAAAAGGATTTTAAGATATCTTAAGGGCAAATCCAATTTGGGCTTATGATATCCTAGAGAATCATCCTTTTACCTAGAAGCTTTTTCTGATAGTGACTATGTTGGGGCTAGTATGGACAGGAAATCCAAAATAGGAGGTTGTCAATTCCTTGGAAGACGGTTGATTTCCTGGCAATGCAGCGAACAATCGTGGCTACCTCAGAAGGCTGAATATGTAGTACTGCGCTAATGCTTTGTGGACAAGTGCTTTGGATCCAAATCAGGATGTTGGATTATGGGTTAAACTTCATGAACACCGCAATTAACATTGATAATGAAAGCACTATATGTATTGTTAAGAACCCACTCTATCATTCTAAGACCAAATACATAGAGATTAGGCATCACTTTATAAGGGATTGTTTTGAAAAGGGTCTCATATGGGTAGAAAAGATACATACTAATAATAATGTGGCTGACTTATTGACCAAAGAATTTGATGGACCTAGGTTCAATTTCTTGGTGGTTAACATTGCATTGGTGAACCCATAGCTACATTAAGGGGAGGTTAAATATATAGTATGTACGGTTAGTTAGCAGACTTAATAGGATTTTAATTCTGGTAGTTAAAGCTGGTAGTTTCAAAAAAAAAAGTCTGGTCATTAATTCTGGTCATTAATTTTGTTACCATATTTTGCGGGGTGATAATTATCTTTCTAATCTTTAAACTTATTTTTTTTCTAAAGATAATTGTTTACGTTATCAAAACCCTAGCAGTATATATATTCATAACGACTTGGTTTTTCTCATAAGAATTTCAAAACAGAGTCAGTCTTTTCCATCAATATTCTTTGTGTCATCATGGTTTCCATAGCAGGACATGCTAAGTATGTGCAACTTAATGACTTCATGGCCTTGTGTACTACCTTGTCTTCCAAAGTTTCAATCTTGGGGGAAGATCTTGCATCGACTCAATTGATCTTGGGGTCTAAGGTAAAAGCATTGGAAGAGGAAATCCAGAACTTGAAGGTCATGCAGGGTGTTTTTCTTGATGAGTCATCTGACTCCCAAGAATCTATTCATGATGTTATTGATTTGGAAAATTCTTCCAAACAGGGGGAGAACCAGAGTCACACCGAAAGTGGTGATTGAATCTTGATCCAATAGTAGATTGGGAAATCTACAGGGATAATTTTGGAAAAGCTTGGAAGGTAATCAGATTTAGTGGAAAGGTTGCTATGTACAAGAATCTTGAAGATCTGGTAAAATCTTGTAATCGACAAAACTTGGATAATTTATGGAATTTGGTTCAGCAGAAGCTCAAGATTGCTAAAAATTCAGACGTGAAACAGCAAGAACTTTGGGCAGAACTTCAAATTCTATGTGAGCCAGATCCTACAGATATATATTGGAATTTTCCATTTCAAGATTCCAGTATGTCATGGAAATTTTATGATATGTGTGATGTTCATCACTTATCCACCAAAGGTGGAGTTGATCTATTCATGTTTGCAGAGATGGAATATCCACTATGTGCTGAAGTGCTTCAAGTGATGATACTTTCAAAACTTCAGTATGAAAAGGAAATCGAGGTAGTTGAAAATCTCATTCAAAGGATATGTAATCAATTACTAGCCAGAATATGTGATCAGATTGAAGAAGAGACATCAGCTAAAAGAAGGAAAATAAGGTAATATGTTTAAAAGAATTTTCTTAAAATTTGTTTGAGTTGTTGATAAATATAAATGGTTTTTGAGATGGTTTCACTTGGTGAAAGTGCTTTGCACTAACACGATAAATGGTTATCAGTCCACCATGTCTAACCCATATCTGTGTAGTGCTCGACTCACCATATCTGTGTAGATGAAGAGTTGGCTAGCCCACAAGTTCATGGTTTGTGGTAAAGGCAGTGGAAAACCATGACTAGTCCAAAAGGGTACAACTTTTGGTAAAGACTAATCAAATCTGTTGATAGCTTCTGGTTTGCTAAAAATCATATGGTTATCAATGTACCATGGTCTTATACACCAAAACATTGGCTACTCCAATACTAATGGCTAATTGGTAAAGAGACATTAAATCCATTAAGTTTTCTATGATTCACCTCTCACAAGAGTTAACACACCTGGATGAGATGAGAATAGCTTGAAACTCTTATGAATTGATGTACATACAGTCAAAGTTGCAGAAAAGACCATGGAGTACTGATAGTTTGCTGATATGATGTTGCATAGAACACATAATGAAGAAAACTTAAAGATGCAGCTCAAGGATAATTCCAAGATCCTCAAGGAATACAAAAGAACTTGAAGTTCACAAGTGAAGATCAAGTTATGGGAGGATTGTAGAGAATTATATTTTGTAAAACAAATTTAAGTTTGTTTAAGTCTGTTTAGTATTAATTTCGGTAGTGAAATAGTTAAGTATGGTAAGCTGAATTAGATCATTGGTGGTTAAGTCTGCCAATACTAATGTAGTTAAGTCTGGCAGAACAAATAGTTGATAGTTAAGTCTGTTTATGATAAAAACATAATAGTTTGTTAGAGTTATATTAGGAATAGATATGTACGTGTAGAGATATCTTACGAAGAAATATCTTTACCCTTCTACAAGTCTTGTAGTCAATTAGGGTTTCCTTAGTGTATAAAAGGATCCCTAAGGTATTAGGTTAAGGTACGAGTTGTAAACCTTAACCTTTGAGCAAAGTAATTAATAGAAAATATGAAGTTAGTTTATTCATGTGTTCTTCATACTTACTGTGTTAAGATTCCGCATTAACACATTAAGGTCTTGTTAAGAGTTCTTCACATAGTGAATTTGGATTTATTCAATTTTACTATAAGTCATTCAAGGTTACTTAGATCCATAAACTTTTGGACTTACAGAAGATTTGTTACTTTGAATATTAATATGAAGTAAATAAAGGATAAATATGAATGAAATATAAATATTATCCATATATATACTTCATAGCGCCGAAAAGTAAGTAACGGTACTATTTAAATAGTAAAAACCAATTTTCCGTCGACCAGCACTAAAGGTAACTTTATTTGCACTACCAGACTTAAAATGGTCAACCAGTATTAATGATGACATCAGCAGAATTAATACATTTCACTTACAAACCAAACATCACAGTTTCCATACATCCTCAATCAATGCTTTTCCTGGAAAAATTAGTCTAAAACCAAGAAAAAAAACTACAATTGTTTGTTGAAACCAAAATTAATATAAACTACTACCAGTATTAACTCTAGAACTACCAGATTTAACTACCAGTTTTAACTCTAACTAATAATAATCCTATAACTACCAAATTAAGTCTACTAGCTATATCACAAACTCTACATTTTATCCTCCCCTTAAATGTAGCTACGGATTTACCATACAATTATTAACCACTAAGAAATTGAATCTTGGTCCATCAAAGGCTTTGGTCAATAGGTTAGCTACATTATTGTCAGTGTGAATATTTTCCACCCTAATCAGTTTCTTTTCAAAGCAATCCCTGATAAAGTGATGCTTGATTTCTATGTGTTTAGTCTTAGAGTGGTACAATGGGTTCTTCACTATACAGATAGTGCTTTCATTATCAATGTGGATTCTGGTATTCATGAAGTTTAAACCATAATCTAACATTTGGTTTTGCATCCACAAAACCTATCGACAGCAATTTGCAGCAGCTACATACTCAGCTTCAGTTGTAGAGGTAGCCATGATTGTTTTCTTCTTGCATTTCCATGAAATGAGTCTCCTGCCAAGGAATTGACAACCACCAGTTGTGGATTTCCTGTCAAGTCTTGGCCCAGCATAGTCACTATCTGAATAACTAGGAGGTTGAGCAACATACACCTCTTCATCTATAGTGCCATACAGAAAAGCACTCTTGACATCCATTTGGTAGACTATGAACCCCATAAAGGAGGTAAAGGCCAAAATAAACCTGGTAGCTTCTATTCTAGCCACAGGAGCAAAAACCTCATCATAATTTATTCCCTCCTCCTGTCTGTAGCCTTGGGCCACCAATATAGCCTTATTCTAACAACTACTCCTCTTTCATCCCTCTTGTTCCTGTAGACCCATTTTGTGCTAATAACCTTTACACCATGTGGTAGATCTACAAGTATCCACACTTTTTGTAGCTTAAACTGCAATAATTCTTCATGCATAGCTTCAACCCAACTTTTAACTGTTAGAGCTTCAGTGATCTTTGTGGGTTCCTTTTGAGAAAGAAAACATGCAAACAAACAATGTTGTTGATCTTTGTGATTGTTTTTTTGCTGCTTCTGCATATAACTCAAAAGTGCATGAGCTCCTGATTGTTGCTGCACTTTGCTTCTAGTCTGGACAGCTGACTTAGGATCACCAATTATTTGACTTTGTGGATGAATATTGTGAATCCAAAGAGTAGGAACTGGACTGATATCTATCTTTGTGGGTAAGTTGTTGAAGTCAGTAACCATACCTTCTTCATGATAAGAAGCTTCATTAAAGATCCCTTCATTTGGCCTATCAAAGATGTACAGTTCTGGCATTGCTGAATCATCAATATCATCATACTGAGATGGATCAGGCTTGCCAGAATTAATAGGTGCACTACCAGTATTAACTGAAGAGGTATTGGTAGTCTTGGTTTCAGGTACTGTGGATCAAGCTTGCCAGAATTAACTGGTTCACTACCAGTATTAACTAAGACAGTACTAGTAGCCTTGGTTTCAGGTACTGCTCCTAAATGCTTTTGAGCAAGTGCATCCAATTCCCTTCTAAAAGCTTGAACTACTTTAGAAACACTAGTAAGAGGAGTCTCTTTCTCTTGTAATTGAAGCCATGTAGCAGTCTCTTTCTTCTTTGGAGCAGTAGAGGATTTCTCTGCTCTAACTTTAGCTGCATAATGATTGGCTGCTGAAGGCACAACAATAAGCTATGCTGCCTCTTCTTCTTCCTTAGGAGCATGTGAATTTTTGCCTACAGTGTTAGTTACTTCTGATGAACCTGCATGTGGGTTAGCTTGATTCTCCAAAGATGCAAGAATATAGTTCATAGAGTCAATGAGATAGTCTATATCAAACATCCACCTATAACCTACTCCTTTCACATTAGGTTTCTCTTCAAGAAAATTAACATGGAGATTCACTTCTACCCTCTTTGTCACTAAATTGTATACCCTGTGGAAAACTAGAAGGGGGGTTAAATAGTTTTACCAATTAAAACTTCCTTTTAATCTATTTAGATAGACTTATGTCAATCTATTTGGATGTGTGTGTTGGATGTTGATAAACAAGCATGTAGAGGTAAGTAATGAAAAGATAAGAGTAAGAAGCACAAAACCACAACGCAAGTATTTATAGTAGTTCGGCTACAAGGTCACCTTCCTTGCCCTACTCCACTCCCCGAGTCACCTACTCGAGAGTTCGTACGTAATCACTACACCAATATCCTTATGGCGGAGAAGCCTTCACAACGTCGCCTACTCTTTTTCCGGTACTAGGCTAACCACCGGGTTCTTTCACTCCAAGGTGAACCACACCTACACAACGTCGCCTACCCTTTATAAGGTACTAGGCTAAGTACCTAGTTCTTTCACACCTTAGGTGAACTACACCTTCACAACGTCGCCTACCCTTTATTGGGTACTAGGCTAAGCACCTAGTTCCATTGCAATGGAGGAACTACTACCATACTACACCAACGACTAATCCCAAAGGAGATCTACTCCTTTACAACATCATCAAGGATATCAATATCCTTGGATCTAAAACTAGTCTATCTTGTACATCAAAACACACCATATCGAATGTACATCGAAGGCACCTTTCACTAATGCCTTTGACTAGATCTACAAGACACCTTTCACTAATGTCTTGTGTCTTCACTTCTAAGCACCTTTCACTAATGCTTCTTTGTCTTGACTTCTAAGCACCTTTCACTAATGCTTCTTAGTCTTGACTTCCAAGCACCTACCCCAAGTGCTTTATCCTATAGACGATAGATACCCTTCACTAATATCTTCGTCTTGACTCTTGAGACATATTTCACTAATGTCTTCAACACTACACTTCTTTGAAGAAAGAAAGGAATCATCAACAAGAAGACTTCAGTAGTCTTGATGATGAGGAAGCATGGCAACTCATGGACTTGAGCTTGCTCGACTTCAAAGGTGGTGATCTTGCCTTTAAGAGGAACCTAAAAGATCACATAAAAACAAAACTACAAACATAGATCTCTTGGATCTAAGGTTAGTAAGATTTAACTCAGGGGAGAAAGTATATTGAAAGGGGTGAGAAACAATGAAGAAATGGCTCACTATTTATAGAGGAAAAACTCTATTTCCCCGGATCCCACGGATCCCTACCACAAGGGATCCGGCTAGCACAAAGCTAGGGATCCGTGGTCCGCTCCTCTTTGCCCATGGGTATTTTTGGTTATGGGTCATGGGTCATGGGTTATGGGTTGATCCATGGTTTTCTTTCTAGATACAATGAACTTAGTTAAGTGGTATATATAAAACCATGGGTTGTGGGTCAAAACCATTTGCTAGTATTTTACCCATTTAGTATATACTTGTATTTACCCATTTTAGCATACACTTAGTTTTTACCCATTTTAGTATACTTAGTTTAAGTATATGTTTAACCCAATATGTAAACACTAGTTGTTGTACATATGTATCTAAATCATAAAATCACTTATACTTGTTTTAGTGTTTTATGTGACAACTTAATTGTGTTAGAAAACTATTAACTCAAACTATTTACGTACTCTATTTGTTTCGTTAAAATGAATTTACTTTTGTTATCGACAAAACATTAGAAGATCGTAAAATATAAATAAACGTTTTTACGGCTTATTTGTATTAACAATCTCCCCCTTTTTGTTGATGACAAAACATAAAATTATTTTAAGGAAAAAGCTAAAATTCGTAAAATTTGAATTTGTAGTTTTTACTTTCTTCTCCCCCTTTTGTCGAAACAAAAAGTGTTTGAAGGAAGGCAACACATTGGTTTTAAGAAAAACATGTGAAAGAAAAAATAAAAAGAAATAGAGAGCAGATAATGAGAAAGGATCTCGTCTTTTACTCCCCCTTGACGAGTCCATCCCTAAGTGAGAGCGTCAAGAAAGTAATAGTAATCTAGTTTGTTCGCAAATAAGTTTGCAAAAGATATCGAATCGAGACGAATGTGCTCCCCTTGATGATTGCAATTTTTGCAAAGGGATGTCACGAAATGTAAACCTAGTATTGCAAGTAATTTGCAATGTATTGCTTTGACATAAAGCTCCCCTAGCTTTAGGGTGTCAAAGTCTTCATATGTAAATTGAATAACTACAAAACAAAGGTTAGAAATCAAGAATAATTCACAATTTCCTGCAAATGTGTTTCAAGTTAGTAGAAAGAAAACTTTCTGTCTCACAGATCCCGCGGTTCCCTCCTAGTAGGGATCCGTCTAGGCAATTCTGAGGGATCCGTTTTTAGCTGTTAAATTTCAGCAAAGGTTGGTATAACAAGAAATGTTAATACTAAAAAGAGATATGTATTATATAGTATACTCACATACTCAAAAATATAGCAAGCAGCATGTAATTCCATTTAATAAACAAGAGTTATGATATACATGACTCGAAAAACAAGACAATAGACAATACATGCCTAGGAATTTCTAGATCACTTAACGCTTGAAGCTAAGACACCACTATAATCTTCTAGCTCAAGTTTTGTTTAGGTTTAATCTCGTTGAAACGTTCGAGGAGATGATAGAACATGAAACGTTGGTCTTCTCGTACTTCATGTATCAAACTTTCAACATGTTGACAATGATAGCAATCTTTGTCATGGCTAGGTAGTGGTGGTGGATGAAATGAAATGGCTTGATTCAGAGGATCAAGTGAAGCGGCTTGTGGAGCTTCGAACGATGGAGGGATTGGTGGAGGTGCATTTAAGAATGACTCAACCAAGAATGATGGTGGTGGTAGAGAAGTGTCAACTTCCATATGGTCGGTTGGTTGATTTTGATGATTTGTCATAATCCAAATAGGATTATATGATGAAAATGCCGAGAAGGAAGCCGGAGCAAGTGTTGACTCAACACCTTGATTTTGAACCATTATTCCTCCTAATGAGGAGAATGTTGTTGGTGGAAGCGGATGAGACGGCCTAGGAGGCAAGTCCTCTAAATTGTAGAGATGTGGTGATGATAGTGGGGATGTAAATGAAATAGCTCTAGGAACCAATGGTGATGGTTTGGTGGAGATGACATTGTTTGGCCTAGGAGGTATGGTGGTGTTTGGCATAGGTAGTTTTGTGGGTACTATCCTTTTAGGAATTGGTTTGATTGGATGATGAAGAGTTCTATCATTTGTTGTTTTGATGGGAGATGATTCGGTTGAGGAAATTTCGTGTATAACACGAGCTCTTTTCATGGGTGGTTCTTTGGTGGATATGTTACTACTTGGGGTTTTCCTCATGATGAGATGATTTCAAGAGTTTGCAAGAGCTGAAAGTTAGGATGAAAGTGATGACTATGGAGGTCCTAATAAGGTGGTTTATAAACTAAGAGATTTGGCAAGTGCATTTAAGCTTCAAGCCACTAGGATTCATTGGAATGTGATGATTGACATGCACAAGAGTCAACTTCAAAGGTTTTACTGATCTAGGAACTCATTTAAGATGAGATGGAGTGTTTGAGTTAGGAAGATGAGTTGAAATGATTGCTTTAGCAAGATTTGACCTATACTGTCATACGGATCCCACGGTTCCCTCCTTAGAGGGATCCGTCTAGGCTAATCCTAGGTATCCGTCTCTCAGCAGCTATGAAAGATTGGAAATGATGTTTCTAGGATCTAAGACCTATATCATCTTGAGTGTTTCAGTCCTCCTAAGTATTTTAAATGAAGGGATGCTTGAGTACTTGAAGGTAATGAATGATGTAGCTAATGATTGTCTTTTGTGGAAGGATTTGGAACTTTCAAGAGTATCAATGGATGAACAAGGATGACACTAAAGATTTAGAATGTCAATTGAAGCTAGATGATCCTAGAGATCAGGTTGTGTCTTAGGATAGTGTTTTGGAAAATATCCTAGAAGCTTTAAGATGAGAAAACTAGATTTTGATCAAATTTGATCAATTTGGAGGTGAGGATGATTTATGATCAATTTTGCCATAATTGAAAGATTTCTAAGACTAGATGTGAGGGATCAAGTAGAAAATAAGGTGTGAGTTTAAGAGCGGGAGAGTAATGGATTAAAACGAAACGGTAGATCTACAAGCGTTTTTAGAGTGTAACCTCGGTGAGTTATGTATGAATGGGAAAGATTAACCTATCTTGATAAGGACTTAATTTGCCTTAAGACACTATGTTTAGCTTAGTGTGAGGTGTTCTAAGAATTTCTTTGAAATACAATGCTTGTAATTGCATTTTCTGTCCGACGGATCCCACGGTTCCCTAAGAGTAGGGATCCGTCTAGTGTAATTTTGGGATCCCCATGCTCGCAATAGGACATTTACTAAAGGTATGCAATGATCTTGACAATGCATTATATCTCAAGGATAGTCTAAAAAGAGTTCTAAATACTAAGATATCAAATGTTTTATTTCATGAAGGAAATTGGATTACATTGATAAAGCACGAGTACAATAGATTTGATCCTATTTTGAAATATTATTAGTTTCCTTGAGTGTTCTCGCTAGGAGGATCATTAAGTGATTGATGAGTGTTGGTGGAGTCAAGAATGAAGAAAGTCTTCATGAGGGATATGTTTAGCGGTTCCATCATTTTGTTCACAAGTACGTACAACGGACTTTGAAATTGAGGATGGAAGTGCATAACATTATGATAGAGGCGTGTCAAGAACATTCCATAAGGGATGAGTTTATTCTTGGAGCCTTGAAGATTTTCAATTCTCCTTGCGAAGAAGTAGGCGAGATTGTATGGTTGTTGTGTTAGCAAACAGTACAACATGAGAGCACAACAAGTGGGAAGGATTTCTCGATTTCCCCTAAGACTCCAAACATTTTCACGTAGGATGAGTGCAAGTGGCTTGTACTCTTCTCGGATATCCCTTGTAAAGATAATGTTTGGATCGGAGTAATATGGTCGAGGTTTGCATATTATGCGATTTAAATCTTCCGGAGAGGGTATGTGTGAACAATATGGACTATTTTCTTCATGAAAGTTGAAGAGAGAATCAAGAGACCAATCTTCGGTGAAGGCACATTGTCCATGATTTGGAATCCGAAGGATGTGAGCAAAATGCCCAAGGGTTAAAGCGAACTTTTGGTTTTTGATATAAAACCAAAGAGATTATAAAGAGCGATCCTCGTTACGAACGAGTTCGACTTGACGGAATAATTCCATTATGAACCTTGGACATATCTTCTCGTTGACTTCAAGAAGACATTCTATTCCTATGGCTCGCAAGGAGGTATTGATACATTCTTTGAATTGTAGAGAGGTGTCTACAATACGTCCTTCGTGGAAGTGACGGTTTTCGAGATTATTGAACCCACGAACATGATTGCCAGGCGTGTTAGGTTTGAGAGAGATGTTCGGAGTGTAGACGCTAGTGAGTGAAAAATCAAACTCATATTCATGCGTCGTAGTTGAACCTATAGAAATGACAAGTTAGTTAAAGGAAATGTTTGTGGTCAACGTATGTTAATCTAATATTTTTACTAGATTTTTATTAACAATGGTTTTTAACAATAAATACACTTAACTCACTTATGGTTTTGACATACAAGTGGAGTATTACTCTTAGACGAAAAGAGGTTTTTGATTTGCATGAAAAACTGTTTTCCAGTAGGACGGATCCCACGGTTCCTTTTCAAAAGGGATCCGGCTAGTATAACTTTCGAGATCCGTGGATCTGTAAATGAAAACAGATTTTATAGTTTTTATACCATGAAAATATGTTTTATCCTACATTTTCCTTTAGCATGCATACATGACTTCTAATGTATCACGAAAGAAATGAAACATATAAATCAAAAGAAATGATAAACATATTATAACAAAAGCAACCTAGATAATCTAGATCATTAATAATATTGCATTTCAATGCTAAGGATGATACAAAGGATTGGGTAAATGACCCCAATATAGATTAACAACACAAAGAAAATGTCTCCGTATGTGAACTTCATCATAGGGAACACAAGTTCGATGAGTGTTATGACGATGAGCACGAGTGCGATGTAAACCATGTTGATGACGGATCTTCTTGGTTTCGGTTGAGATGGAATGAGGGGGAAGATGAAGTTTTTAAGTGAGAGGGAATTTTTGAAATTGGATGATTTGAAAAAAGTGAGGATTTGATAGATAGGTCGACGGTGAGAGTTTTTATAGGGAAGGAGGAATTTTTGAAATTCGTGTTATGTTTTATTATTGGATTTAAAAGAAACAAAACATAAGTTTTATATACCACGATTTTTAGACGAGAAATAAAACACGTATGTGAGAAAAAGGCTTCCTAATGAAGCTTTATGTAAGCCATGTAATTTGCACAAAAGATAATCATATAAATACCTAAAAAGGTATACTTAATTATCAAGCAAAGTAAAAAGAAAGTCATACCTCTAGCGCACTTAGAAATGTCTTTACAAATGACACAACAAATGTCACTTAGACTATTCCCGCTCCTTTGCGTTTAAGATACCTTCTTAAGAAAGGTATTCTTGTTACCAAGCGACTCCTAAAGCTTGGTGGGTATGAGCTTTGACTAATCAACATGACAAAGAAGATTAGTGCAATTAAATGAAAAGGTGAAAAATGTTGTTATCAACTCAACATCCAAGCATATAGTTTTGAAAGACATGGTGTTTGCTTTTATGAAAAACCTTCTTTGTAGTTTTCAATTAACCATGGATCGTATCAAGTTTTTAAAGTACAATATACTTCAAGAAACTTGGTAACGAAGCTTTGATACCAATTGTGGAAAACTAGAAGGGGGGGGGGGTTGAATAGTTTTACCAATTAAAACTTCCTTTTAATCTATTTAGATAGACTTATGTCAATCTATTTGGATGTGTGTGTTGGATGTTGATAAACAAGCATGTAGAGGTAAGTAATGAAAAGATAAGAGTAAGAAGCACAAAACCACAAGGCAAGTATTTATAGTGGTTCGGCTACAAGGTCACCTTCCTTGCCCTACTCCACTCCCCGAGTCACCTACTCAAGAGTTCATAATCACTACACCAATCTCCTTATGGCGGAGAAGCCTTCACAACGTCGCCTACTCTTTTTCCGGTACTAGGCTAACCACCGGGTTCTTTCACTCCAAGGTGAACCACACCTACACAACGTCGCCTACCCTTTATAAGGTACTAGGCTAAGTACCTAGTTCTTTCACACCTTAGGTGAACTACACCTTCACAACGTCGCCTACCCTTTTTAGGTACTAGGCTAAGCACCTAGTTCCATTGCAATGGAGGAACTACTACCACACTACACCAACGACTAATCCCAAAGGAGATCTACTCCTTTACAACATCATCAAGGATATCAATATCCTTGGATCTAAAACTATTCTATCTTGTACATCGAAACACACCATATCGAATGTACATCTAAGGCACCTTTCACTAAGGCCTTTGACTAGATCTACAAGACACCTTTCACTAATGTCTTGTGTCTTCACTTCTAAGAACCTTTCACTAATGCTTCTTTGTCTTGACTTCTAAGCACCTTTCACTAATGCTTCTTAGTCTTGACTTCCAAGCACCGACCACAAGTGCTTTATCCTATAGACGATAGATACCCTTCACTAATATCTTCGTCTTGACTCTTGATACATCTTTCACTAATGTCTTCAACACTACACTTCTTTGAAGAAAGAAAGGAATCATCAACAAGAAGACTTCAAGAGTCTTGATGATGAGGAAGCATGGCAACTCATGGACTTGAGCTTGCTCGACTTCAAAGGTGGTGATCTTGCCTTTAAGAGGAACCTAAAAGATCACACAAAAACAAAACTACAAACATAGATCTCTTGGATCTAAGGTTAGTGAGATTTAACTCAGGGGAGAAAGTATATTGAAAGGGGTGAGAAACAATGAAGAAATGGCTCACTATTTATAGAGGAAAAACCTCTACTGTTCCCCGGATCCCACGGATCCCTACCACAAGGGATCCGGCTAGCACAAAGCTAGGGATCCGTGGTCCGCTCCTCTTTGCCCATGGGTATTTTTGGGTATGGGTCATGGGTCATGGGTTATGGGTTGATCCATGGTTTTCTTTCTAGATACAATGAACTTGGTTAAGTGGTATATATAAAACCATGGGTTGTGGGTCAAAACCATTTGCTAGTATTTTACCCATTTAGTATATACTTGTATTTACCCATTTTAGCATACACTTAGTTTTTACCCATTTTAGTATACTTAGTTTAAGTATATGTTTAACCCAATATGTAAACACTAGTTGTTGTACATATGTATCTAAATCATAAAATCACTTATACTTGTTTTAGTTTTTTATGTGACAACTTAATTGTGTTAGAAAACTATTAACTCAAACTATTTACGTACTCTATTTGTTTCGTTAAAATGATTTTACTTTTGTTATCAACAAAACATTAGAAGATCGTAAAATATAAATAAACGTTTTTACGGTTTATTTGTATTAACATACCCTATAGGCTTTACTATTTAGAAAGTATCCCACTAAGAAATCTTCATCATATTTGCCATCAAACTTGCCAAGCACACTAAGAGGATCTAAGATGGTAACATGGCACCCAAAAGGTATTATGTAGGTAATAATTCGTTTGTGGCCAAATAAAAGTTGATAAGGAGTTTTGTACTGAGGTTTGGTCACCATTACCCTATTAAAGATGTAACAAGCACAACTAACTGCTTCAGCCCAAAAGGTGGTTGGTAAGAGTGAATCTGCTAGCATAGTCCTAGCTGCCTCAATTAGGGTCATGTTCATTCTTTCTGCAACTCCATTCTGCTGTGGAGTTCTAGCATTACTATATTCTTGCTTTATTCCCCTGTTCCCACAAAATTCAAGCATATTTCTATTCTTAAATCCAGTGCCATTATCTTATCTAATAATCTTAACTCTGAGATTAAGTTGGTTTTCTATCTGCCTAATAAAGGTCTAAAGGCTGCCTGTAGTTTCATCCTTGGTAGATAAGAAGAATACCCAAGAAAACCTAATACAATCATCAGTAATGACAAGGCAATAACTAGCATGATTAATGCTTTTCACAGAGGTAGGCCCAAAAAGATCCATATGCAAGGTGTGCAAAGGCACAGTGATTGTCCTTTCCAATTTAGCCTTGCATGAGGCCCTGTGTTGTTTCCCTTTATGACATGCAACACATGAATGGTCATTTTTGAAAACCTTGGAAGGTACACCTCTTACAAGGTTTCCCTTCACAAGTTTGTTTAGGTTTTTGAAATTTATATGACCTAACCTCCTGTGCCACAATTTAGATTCATACAGAGTGACGTTTGCAATCAAATAAGCAAAACCTTTTGCAGGTTCAGGAGTCTTCATATCAAAACTATACATATTGTGTTGCCTAGGGACCTTTAGAAGTATCTGATTTTCATCAGGCATCTTAAAGTTAGAAGTCAACACATAACATTCAGTCTCAAGAAAAGCACCTTGTGCTGCTTATCACATATTTGTGATATGAAGAAAAGATTAAAATGCCCTAGTTCTTTTACAAAAGATACACTATCACATTCTAAATTACCAACTTTTATTCTACCTTTAATAGTAATGTAGCCTTTGCTACCTCCAAAAGTAACAGATCCTCTTTTGAATTCTTCAAAATCGTCCAGGTGATCCTTGTTACCAGTCATGTGCCATGAACTTCCACTATCAAATATGCCTCTGTCTCCCATGTTCATGAATGGATGTTCCTGCACATAAAAAAGAGATTAGTTTCTCTTTGGGACCCAGGCCTGTACAGGCTTGGGTCTGCCTTGTGGACTAGTAGCATTCACAGTGTTAACATAGATAGGTCCACTATTACTATTGGAGTTTGGTCTCTGACTCCAATTATAACCTGCTGAGGCCTTAACAGCAGTTCCCTTGTTTCCCTTTACAACATAAGATTTTGAAAATTTTGTTGTATTGATGACAATGGGTCTTCTCACATGTGAATGTGATTTAACAAAATTGCTTCTATGATTGAATTTATTCACCTGGGGTCTGTTAGGACAGAGATTATATGAGGTACTGGTAGATACCGGCTATTTATGTCTAACAGAATTAACATTTGAATTGCCAGTATTAACTTTAGGCTTAACAGAATTAATGTTTTGCCTAATAGATTTAACATGCATACCAGTACTCATGTTGGGCCTAAGAGAATTAACATTTGAGCTACCAACATTGATTATAACTGGTCTAGGAACAAATTGATTTGCATGATTAACTCTATTTACATTAGTCCATACTGGTTTAACCACCACATGACCAGTATTAAAGACCCTTTGTTGCTTAAGTTCAGCTTCTCTAGCCATCATTTTCTCATGAAAATCACAGTCTTTAAATAAATGACTAAGGCTACCACAAACAAAACACGTTTTCTTAGTGAAAGAGTAACCTTCCCCTAGTTCTCTTTTCATCATCTCATTCAAGTTTATTCTATTCACCCTAGGTGTCTCTAGATTTTTAAATTTTTTCCTATGAGTTTTTACGTGTGAGACGCAACTAGGTTCAACTGGTTTTGGTTTTGGTACAGACACAACTAGCTTACTAACTATAACAGGTTTAGAATCAGACATCTTCACAGGTTCTGATTTAAACTCAACAGAATGCTCAGAGATATTTCCAGTAGATCCTTCACTATCATTGGATTGACGGGTAGAATATTCACTGGATTTGTCTTATGAGATTCTACCTATACCATAAGCAAATAAAGAGTCATCTTCTTCCTGTTGTGGTTTAGGGGTATAGTCTCCATTTAAGGATGTGGAACTCCTTTATAGTTATCAGTTTTTGAAAATCTATTGTATATTGGTTTTTCAACAAAATCTTCTTCTGAACAGACAAACACAGTACATTTCATTTCTTCCTCATAGCCTAAGACCTCACTGTCTGATGTTATTTCAAATCCTAAACCAACTTTGCAATTTGAGCTTATACCAGAATCTACTAATCTCCAAAGATTTTTAGCAGAATGTTCCCATGAGTTTACTATAATCTGCAACTGTTCCTTATCTTTTACAGCTTTCATTCCAATTCTCCAATAGTTTTTAAGTTTTTCATCTTTCTCATATATTTCATTTGCTTGAAATGTAAGCTTTTCATTTAAGGATAATTGTTGTTTTTGAAGAGTGGTTATTTGAGCTTCTAATGTTTTAACAACATTACTATAAGCAAGTATTTTTGCTTCCTGATCACCTAACTGATGCATTTGCTCATCACAAAGTATTTTAAGTTTAGTATATGAGTCAATGCATGTCTTAGAGCACAAAGATACTCAGTATTGGAGATGATTGCCATGAGTGCATGATTTATCTTTGTATCTTCTTCAGTGTGCTCTCTGTAGTTGACAACACCATCATCCATAGTTAGCAACCCAAGCTGATTCTTCTCCTGCTTGTTAGCTTCTTGTCCTGGATAGAATGAGTCCCTTTTCTTTTTTCCATCAGTGGTCACCTTTGTTGTGCATTCCCTAGCAAAATGACCAGTGTTGTGGCATCTAAAACATTCAAGCTTCTTCTTGTCAAAACCAACAGGTGCCTTTCCATCAAATCGGACTCTTCTTCCAGTCTTCTTATAGAACTTTTTCATTCTAATAGCAATCATTTCTATCTGCCACTTTATGTCCATCTCTTCAATGTCCACATCATTAATTTGATCTAGGTTCTCATTAAGAAGATCCATGTCTTCTGGTTGCCTTGCAAAGAGAGAATAGATGACTTCATCAGCAAAACCAGCAGGAACTTCTATGTCTTTCACGTTGGATGAAGAAGTACTATAGCTACCAGACTTAGCCTTGGTAGTAGTGCTCTTGCTTTGGGAGACAAAAGCAACATTATGAGCAGTAGAAGATGCTTTTGAGACACCTTTGATTTCTTGTTCAAAAACTCTAAGGTTATTTTACAAGTCATCAATTGACAAGGTATTAACATCTTCTTTGGTTCTCATAGTCATTGCCAGACTTGACCATTCTGAAGGCAAAGACCTGAGAAACTTGTGATTAGCATCCTCAGTGGACACTTCAGCACCATGAGCTTCCAACTGTGAAAGAAGTTGTTGGAATCTATCATATCCTTTTTCCAACCCTTCTGAACTGGATACTGTAAATGCTTTAAACTGTTGTTTTAGAACAGCCTTCTGCATCTTCTTAGAGTTTGCATTCCCTCCAAACCTAGTTCTGATAGCTTCCCAGATTTCTTTAGCATCATCCATACCATGGAATCTTCTTAGATGTTTGTTGGGAATAGCCATCAGTAAGATGGTTCTGGCCTTCCTCTCCTTTTCAACAGCATGGATCTCTGCAGCAGAGACTAGTGGAAGCACTCTAACAACCCCATATTTTCCAACTGAAATTCTCTTCTTAGAATTTCCATTCTGAATTACCTTCCAGACATCATTGTCAATGTACTCAAGGTAATGTTCCATCTCCGTGGCCCATATATCATACTCCTCATTTTTCAGAAGTGGGAGTTTAATGTTTGAGATAGTGGTTGTTGTAGGAATGATTTGTTGTTGTTGTTTTGGTCGACCAGTGTCTGATACTTCATCATGGTTTGACACTTCCTCATCACTAAGATGTTGAGAGAACACATCATTATGGGGTTCAGACATTTTTCTGGATTTGTGAATGAATAAGTGTTTGTAGTTTTATGTTTCTTCAAATTTAGAGTCCCTCTATAGGCTCTGATACCACTTGTAGGTCCAAAGTAATGGATCTAAGTAGCATTTATAAGACAATAGTTAACTTGAATAAATCCAAATCAACTATATGAAAAACTCTAACAATGAATGTGTCAATATTAATGCGGAATCTTAACACAAGCAATAAGAATAACACAATTACTAATTTGCTATTAAACTCTATTAACTTTTATTACGTATTCTGGTACAAAACATAATGCCTTAAGGTTTCTTTTATACACCAAGGAAACCATAGCATCTTTACAAAACGTGTGAAAGGATATACAGTAAAACCTCTATAAATTAATACTCGATAAATTAATAAACTCAATAAAACTAATAATTTGTCCGGTCCCAATTTGGGATCAGTGCAAATTTGAACCCCAATCGATAAAATAACAAGATAATAACTTTTTTGTAACCCCAGTGTATATATATTAGTCCCAACGAAACTATAAATTAATAATCACTAAAAAATTCCATAATATATATTATATATGTGTGATACACTTCAAAATTCTAAGATTGTTTAGTAAAAAATGAATATATAGTCACTTGTTTTTTGTTGAACTTCAAATCTATATTGATTTCATCTTTAGATCTCCCTATTGCACTCAAGAGTTAGGGCGTTGTCTTCTCATATTGGAACAAAAAGTTGTGAAGAGTTATTGCCGCTTGTAATGCTTCTTTTTGAGTGACTGGTTCCAAAGCTATTGAATCATCCTCAACTTCATCATCAACCGGATTTTGAATGGTATCCGTCACAATTTCTTCAATTCCATTTTGTGCTGATAATGCATACCCGTAATTAACCATCTTTAAATTAATAATTTATTAATTTATCGATAAAATAATATCTTGCTAAATTAATAAAATATGTCGGTCCCAACACCATTAATTTATAGAGTTTTTACTGTACATATTTTTTCCTAGGATATCTCTAACGCGTACATATCCTTTCCTAATATATCTCTAACAAAACTGTTCTGCTTCATAAACAGACTTAACTACTAAACACTAAACAGTACTAACAATGCCTGTCAGACTTAACTTAGTACTGACAGACTTAACTATGACTACCAGACTTGACTATTTAACTAACGGTATTAAGTCTGTTACACAATAATTCCTAACAACCCCAATGAACAAAATTGACAATGAAGATGTATTTGAATCACGTCTTTTTCTTGTTCTCGATTGTTAAATTAATACCATAGTTTTTTCCGGTTGAGATATATTGTCCAATTCTAATAAACATAATTGACCCAATTCTAGATCATCTTGTGGACTAGGTCAGACGGAATGATTAGAAAATTCCTAAACTAACGTACTCATAAAAGAAAATGTGCTAGTAAATGATTAATAATAATAATGTAGAATACCCATCATGCCTTTTTTTTTTTTTTTAATAAAGACGTACATCATATATATTAAAGAAATCATGACCAAGTACAAAATAAATAAATAGAAAATGACATCCCACCCCTTAACAAAACAATTAAAAAAGATGGCCTCAATTGAAACCAAACGAAAAACAACGCAAACACTAAAAACATACAACCAAAACTATTAGGTGGTCGCAACCTGCACGACACGGGACAACATGCGTCGCAGTTTTCTCTCCGTGACCTGACAACCCGGATGCCCCAGTCGACGACCCAAAGATTTTTTATTTTATTTATTTTTTAATTCAAACATTTTTAACATTAAATTTAAATTTCATTCAAATTAAAAAAACATTACATTACGAAATTAAAAAAAAAACATTACACTACGAATTTAAAAAAAAAAACATTACAATACGAATGTTGAGTGGCGAATTGTGTTTGAAGAGAAGTTGGTATTTATAGATTGGTAAATTTGGCTTTAAAAAAAGTGTTTTTTTTTTTTTTTGTTTAATGTTACAAACGGTCGGATTTTGAAATTATAGAAATAAAAGTGACAAAATGTGGTGAATAACATCGGTTCGAGAAGCACCCGATGTTCGTTTTTTTGTTAACTCGACCGATGTCGAGACCGAACACCACAGACGAGGCAACCGATCTAAACATCGGTCGTGCCTCCAAAATTCCGTTGCCCAACCGATGTTAACCGGACGACTGCGACTAGCCTAATACAAGGCCAAACTGTACAAATAAGATTAGAATTTAGACACAACCTATGGTCCCTGGCCAACACATCACTTGAAAGACCAAAGAACAGATAGCACTCTAATTATGATTTTTACAAGGAACGGAACACAGCCACTGACATAACACTTGATGGGAGACCAAGAACTTTTCTCACATTTTTCATTTTAGTATATTTCACACTCGATTAAGATTTTACAAGAATACATAGATTAGGAATCGAACACTATATTAGAATCATGGTACGGTTTTTGGTTATTGAAATTTCAAATTTTCGGTTATCAGTATGGTTTTGGTCGAAACCGTCCGGTTTAGATACTTTTTCGAAAAGAACCGACTCTTTTAAAAATATAAAATTGCATAAGGTTTATTTGCGACTTTATGTACACTAGCAGGGTACCCGCGCGTCGGCGGGTACCCTGAAATAAATTTTTCCGGTGAATCATGTATTTTAGTTTATTATGTTCTTTTTGACAATAAATTTACGGATATCAAGAATTTCATTTAGCCTGTGCCCGTTCGGGCTCGTGTTCGTTCGGGCTCGAGCCCGTGTGGCACGCGCTTATTCAGGCTCGAGCCCGTTTGGGCCGTGCCTGTTCAGGCTCAAGCCCATTTTGCCAGTTGCCCGTTCGGGCTTTAATATTTGTATAATGTGCTTTATTATTTGTATTAGTAACATTTAATGCAGGGTACCCACGCTTTGCGGCGGCAGGTACCATGAAATAAAATTTTCAAATGAATCATGTATTTTAGTTTACTATGTTCTTTTTGACAATAAATTACGGATTTCAAGAACTTCGCTTAGCCCGTGCCCGTTCGGGCTCGAGGCAGTTTGGCATGCGCCTGTTCGGGCTTGAATATTATTTGTATAATATTATTTGTATTAGTAACATTTAATGTAGGAATTGTGTTTAACTTGGTTGTACAATATGTTTGATAATTTGTATTTATTATGTTAGGGGTGTTTTAATAATTGTATTAATTGTATTTATTGATCAGTTAATTAATTAACTTTATTAAATAACATTAATGTGGTGTTTAGTTTTTTTTAATATGTGCATTAAAGTTTACGCTATGCTTCTTGTCTTGTACGTCTGAAAATTATGTGCATTAAAGTGTTGTACATTATGATTCTTTTTTAATTATATGAATTACTAATTATAGTAACATGTGTAGGCTTATATTTTTAAAACTTCCTTTTATAGAAAGTCCTAAATACATTATAATGTAGTATAGATGCATCCTAAAAAAAACCCTTATCCATTAATAAGATATAACAAAAAAACCTAAAACTTAAAAATCCAAAATAAACTAAAACCCTAACATTTAATCCATTCCAAATGATACCAAACTAACAATTTTACAATCACTTATATCATTAAAAAATTTAAATATCATCATAAACATCATTCATCACCTTAAAATTAAGTTTTTTCTATATATTTTTTTCTTTTCATTATGATCATAACTGATTAGATATCATGTTATAATAAGAGCATAGAGTGTCATGACATCATCACTTCTCTTCATTTGGGCCTCACATGTGCCACATCACTTCCACATCACTACAACACAATCACTTAAAAATATTCCCAATCACAACTAACTCAAATATCTTCATTTGGGCCTCACCCACCCTCATTTTATTTCTTTTCCATATTTTTCTAACACAATAAAATTCATTTCATTTAAATAAAATTACAAAATACAATAGGAAAAAAAAAAAAAAAAAACATACGAAATTTAAAATACATTGCGAAATAAAAAAACATACGAAATTTAAACTAATCTTGTTGTTGCTGATGTAGTTGCCAAACATGCTCAATAATATTTCGTTGAAGTTTTGCGTGTGTTGGTTTATCACGGAGTTCTTTGGCATTCTTCTGTTGTAAATCACATCGCTCTACCCATGTCCGTTGTATATTTGATCGCGGAAAAACATAAATATCGTTCATTTCGGATATCGCAAACTTTTGATCTTTCAAAATCATGTTATGCAATATGATGCACGTGTCCTTGTACTATTTCTAAAAATAGTTTATGGCTCATACGAAATCGACGCCTAAAATAGTACTCCGGATATTTTGGATAATCACCAAAATAGTCGGACATCAGTCGTTCTTCAGCAACGTCACGCTCACGGTAGATGTAATTACGGGTGCGTGAACTTTCAGCTTCTTGTTCTCGCAAGCGATTAGCATAACCTACAACTTTCAGAATCATCTCGATATCTTGTAAATCATCAATATCGGAATCCGAATTTGAATCACTCATGTTTTTATTGCTTAAGATGTAAAGATTTGAAAGAAAAGTGTGTGAATGATTTTATAAAAATGGGATATTATTTATAAGAGGGTAAAGTTTTAATTTAAAAAAAAAAATAACGTTTTTTAAAAAAAATGAACCATTGTCAAACGGTTACTTCTCCCATTTGATTTGTCTTCTTCCATGTCGTTGAAATGGCGAACAGGCAAACGGCGAAGGTCAATGGTGTCATGACGAGGGCCGGCTAAGGGTGGTGAGCCATCCACGTTGGAGTGGCGGCGAACCCTTCTCGGCGTGACACTCCATGCCCTAATGTGGATGAAATTGAAGATCTTTTAAATGATGACGAGGTTGTTAAAGAGATGAAGAAGTGGTACGAAGTTATAATGGGAAACAAGTGATGAAGCATTAAGTGTATTTGAAGGTTTGGAACACAAATGCGTGTTCTTGATACTTTTTAACAATAATAAACTTATATTTTGACATTTTGTTTTTCTGTTTATGTTATTTTCAAAAATTCAAATTATTGGAAAGAGTTCTATCTTGGAGATATTTTTTTGTTTGTTTGTATTGTTATAGCTTTCCCCTTTATTAATGATCGTCGGAAACGAGTGTAAATGAAATTTTTAAACACTTTGGTACTCATCGGGAATTACAGAAAATTCCTTTATCGAAAACGAGCATCGTACCAGAACCTAACCGAAGAACTTGAGACGGTTCTCGGTTCCACCTTTTTCTTATTTTCGGTTCTCGGTTCTTTCGGTTCTGGTTTGGTCCAGTTCCAGTACCATGGATACCCCTAGTGGCATACGACAAAGCTTGTTAGCCTGGGACTGACGCACATAGGAGCCAGGTGTGACACCCACCACACCAGGTTGTTAGGTCATAGAGTGTGAATTTTTCATAAACACTTTCGTACTCGTCGGCAATTACCGAAAATTCCTGTACCGGAACCGAACTGAAGAACTTAGGACGGTTCTAGGTTCAACCTTTTTCTTATTTTCTGTTCTCGGTTCTGGTGGTTTGGGTTCGGGTTTGGTCTAGTTCCAGTACCATAGACACCCATATTGGAATACGACAAAGCTTGTTAGCCAGCGACGGACGCATATGGGAGCCGGGTGTCACCGGCCACACCCAATTTTAGGTTATGAAATGTAAATTTTTCATAAAGTATGCTTTTTTTTAGATGTGCAACATTCAATTTTATCTAAAAAAGCTTTTTTTTATCAGATAACTTGAGTGCTCATAATCATAAAAAAAAAATATTATGCAACACTCTTATAAAAATGTTAGCTAAATAAAAATTTGAATCTCTTTTCCTAAAAGGTGTTGGCAAATATTTACGCGTGAAGACACTAGTTGCCTAGAAATCCGTGAGGAAAGTACCTTGCAAAAGAAAAACCGGCCTAGTTATAATTCGTTTTCTCCACGTATTCACATGACATGTCTTTAAAAAGAAGACCTTCTCCTCAAATCATTGTCATAACCTAAGTTAAAGTTTAATAGAATCTTACGTCAGCGTCATATAAGCTTTAACTTTTTTACTTTAACTAAAAAAAACATCGTTTATCATTACTTAACCTTAACTCATTTTAACACACCTTTAACTTGGGACGCGGTGTGTTAACTCACCCTTAACTTAGATAGAAGTGATTTATTTATTTAATACATGTTGGTCCCTTAACGCAGCGTTAAAGTGGTAACACGCCCTTAACTCAAAAGCATTAACTCACTTGAGCGGTGTAGTTAACGTATCTTAACTCAAAAAAGTTAAGCCTTAACTCACCTTCTCAAATTAAGGTACCGTATGCTCTAAGAGCTTACACTCTCCGAGCTAACGTTGTTTGAGGTCTCAACCTGACATGGCAAAACCATCTCAAACGTTCTTCTATGAGCTTGTTGATAGTAGTCGCAACTTCTAGTTCCACTCTAAAGATTACATTTGCTATCATGTCTAACATGATTTTACCAAAGTTAATTATTACTTTTGTTGAATGTCACGACTTCTATTTAAGTCTTAAATACTCCATTTGAATTACACTTTTGTGAAAATATACAAAGTTATATTACCTTTGCATAAGAAAATTTTGTTAAAGAAAAAGTTCTCAAAAAGACAATAAATCCTGTCACTACTCTTTTTTCTACTAAACCATCAATATCCTTTTCGCACCAACAAAATATCCATTTTACTCACAACTCTCAAAGTGCTAGAGACCAAAAACAAAATGAACTTTGATCGATTTCTCGAATCATTGTGGTATATTTTCTTTAGTAAATGGTCTTCACTGTCAAGCACGAGCAGGGGCGACGTTTCGCTGTCTGAAATTGTTGACAATCAAAACATCGGTTCTGGAAGAAATCACGAAGATGATAGCAACCAGCTTTTGGACTCCCCTGAACTAATTAAAGCAATCGAAGACGGTGATAATCTAGACTTGAATAACAACGAGTCAGTAAATGATGATGAGCATGTTCCTTTGCCTAAGAAAAGAAAAGCGTGTTTCTTCTATTCCTATTCTACCTTTCTAGTTTTGTATCTTTTATTTTTTCTCGTAACCGCGTTCACATATCCCCTCAAACCAGTATGCCATATCCATTACTTATATCTTCCAGTAGTGCAAAATAAAGAAACAACATATATGACAAACTTATCACTGGAGTTCCACTTCATCAACCGTAATAAACTGATACCAATATCTTATGATAGTCTCAACATAACCATTTATTATCTTCCAAGCCCGAATGAAATTATTTACTTTGCAAATAGCATAGCTCCAGGGTTCAGCCAGCCTACCGGAAATTCTAACTGGAGGGTGATTTATGTGCCTGCGCCTGCATTGTCTAGTTTATTACAGCTGCAGGGGACGTTACGTGTGAATTTGGAGTTCGATGCTAGATTTCATTGTAGATTTCTATGCAAGCATATACGGAGTTTTCTCATGACAGCTGACATTCAGGTTTCATGGACACCTAGCGAATGGTTTGAGTCTGAGGATAGAATAATCATGAGTGAAAAGTATTCATAGTTGGAAGTTGGAACTTGGAACCTTTCTAGTATCTGATTTATATATATATAAGTAACTGCTAGCTAGGTATGTAGTCTCAGAATAGTAGAAATCTATCGCGAGATGTAGTTTTGAAGCAGATTGAAGTCGGATAATGTGGGTTTGATGTTCCAAGTTGATAAGGTTCAGGTAGATAGATCGTTGTACCTTTTGGAATTCAGTATCGTGACCTCGTTCTATGTTAGTAGACCCAAAATGATTTTGTTATTAGATCAAGTTCAGGTGTAGTCTTGCTGCGATCCCTTCATGTAATTTCATTAGCTTTTTATTTTATGTTAGCTTTTTTGATCTTGGCCATGTGATTATATGTTCTCTGTTTTTTAAAGTGTCATTATAAGTTTGCTGTCATAGCTAGGAAGGGATATAATTTAGGCAAAAAAGAAAGTTTCCAAGGTTTATTATGGCTAATAGTGTGACAAGAACAAGAGTCGTAATTGAAATACTTTTTTCCACTCATCAAAGTTCATATGTTACGCCACTTTCAAATGAGAATCCAATGTCCACATCCATAAGAAACCGGTGTTTATGCTTGCATAGCGATTTACAATTGAATCTAATATATAATGGACTCCACCTTCACACGGAAAATTGTTCTAACAAATATCTCCTTCATCTTCAATAAAGCAGGAATGCCATGGGCAAGCATTTGAACTTTCACTTCCGTAGGCTTTAATTTATCCTGGTAAAACCCCGGAACTATGGTACTTGCAAAATATGCACTTGTATTCGAGCTTGGAAGATGGAACATAGTGATGTTGAGATCATCATACAATGCCAATGCCAATTTTTCCGATTTTGGAGCCTGAAATATAAATAGGCCGACTGCTTCGTTTCTTGGGTGATATTGGCCTATTCTTTTTCAAATCCTGGTAGGGAAAAGTCGATATAGTAGTCTGGTTTAAGGGGATATTTGCATGTGGTTACAAGAACTAGTACTAGATACAAAATCACACAGCTAAAATATAAAAATAGAAATAAACTTTTCTTTTAATTTCCTAGGATAGGCACATCAACATTTTGTTCATCTAGCAACTCGCTATCATCTTCAAGGATCTCATCTTCGTAACTTGATTCAGGATTGAGTTCAGGAGTGTTGGTTGAAACTCGACCGTGACCGTGTCCTTCACCAGCTTCTACATCACTAGACAAAGGGGGATTGCTTATGTTTATGAGTGGTGACAAATATGAGATAGTTATCCACCTTGTTAATCCGAATAACAGCTTATTGAGCTCCATTAGTGTCTTATTTTATTTCTTTTGGCTTTCTCCCTAGATTCTTAGTCCAAAACAAAGAGATACTTGCATTGATCTTTGTAAGAATTTTGCTGGAAAAACGAAATAGATCAAAGTTTGACTAAAACCATGACCAATTTTGACCTTTATTAGACAACAATGTTGCTCGATTTTACCACGTGTGAAAATAGAGCAATCTGATTTGTCTAATTTCTTTTTCAATAAGATTATTTTGGCAAAATTGCTTAAAAAAGATGTAATTCTCTTTTGATCCCATTTTGTAGTTCAAATTTCTTGTATTAATTTTTTGTAAAAATATCTTCGACTTCTGGTAATTATATTCTATTTTCATGTTATCTGTCCTGGAGTGACAAATTTTTTGAATAATGAAATGAGCTTACTTCTTGGGACATGTTTAGGAACATTATTTGCTGGTCAAGATGGGATAGGTGGTTGGATCAAGGGTCAAACAAATTTACATGAAACGGGCCGGTAATAATTAAGTGCAGGTCAAATTGGGACGGGTGGGTTGGGTAATGGGTCAAAACAGAGTCAAATATAAAAACAGGTCAATATCTTGTATTGATGGTCAAAATGGGTACATTCGTGTTGCTGCATGAAATGTATTTTTGTGTTTCAGTTTACTCTTTATCATCCTATTCTTGCATGTTAACTACGGAGTAATTTTTTCGCATCAATGTCCAAAACTTTTTTTTTGCTCATCTCAGTTTTCATGTGCAGTGGTGTAGTGCTGGCATTGTATACTAAGAGAATTGCATTTCTAATGTAGCAGACAAAAGGGGAACCAAGCATGGGTACCACAAAAAACAATTACAATTAACTCGTATAGGAGACCGAATTTTTGAGCAGTCATATGTTTACTTACGCTCATCATTGTAGAGAAAAGAGGTGGGTTGTTTTCAAGTACTTAGATCTGATTTCATGATTAATCATTTAGAGTTACGGTTAGTACGCAAATTGATAGCATCAAGTGTTTGAGTGGTGTGGACAGTAGCGGAGCTAGAAAAATTTCCGTGGGAGGGCCGAAACAATTTTTTTTCGAGAAATACATTAAATGGGAGGGCCGGAATAATTTTTTTTCTGAAAATACACATGAAATCGCAAATAAATACACTAACGGGCTTAGACCTAGGGGGGCCGGGACCCTCCCCGGTCCTCACATAGCTCCGCCAGTGGGTGTGGAGAATTGACGAATATGTGATTACAACTTGAGAATTTTTAAGCAAGGCAAATGGTAAATAGTTTTACCAGAAAACTAATATAGATCGCATCTCACAATTGTGATTGCTACGTAGAGAATTTCAGTGTCAATATTATGTGTTTGATGATTAGGTTTTTTTTATCTTAATCTTGTGATTATAAGTTCTCTGTTTTTTTATCATGTCATTATAAGTTTGCTCTTGACCATGCTACTGTTACGAATAATATTGATTACATAGTAATTAATTGTGTTTACATGAGACCCAATATTTATACTAATGACTAGCTTAATACTTGGGCTTGAGACTAAACCAAGACAAATACAAAAACATTTTAACTAATTGTGTCAATTTTATGAAGAAAAAAAAAGTTGGTAAAAAAGCGGGAATAGTTAGAAATATTTTTGTGGTCATACTAAAATTGATCAAAATAAATAAATAATTAATAAAAAAATATAAATAAATAAAAATAAGGTCCACCGGATATCTTCTTATATATACTTTTTGATGGTTTATATCGGTACTTGATGATACCCAAAAGGGCAGTGAGATTTATTAATACTGTATGTTCCCGTAACTAAATTATCTATGTTTTGTTCAAGATTTATGGTACTACGACTGGGATCCAACCTGCTTTGCCACTTTTTATTTATTTATTCCATAATAAAATAGAATGACTCATTGTAAATTTAACTAATGATACTGCATTAGTGTTAGAATGGAAAGGATTGTGGGGATCAGCCAATACATCATTTCCCCATATACAAGATAATCACCATCAATCATGGAGCAGAAAACACGGAGCAAGCAATGCCAGCCAATAGTCCACTATTATTTATATATTTAACTCATTGTTTGTTAGTATAAATAGAGCCTTTCGGTTCATAATGTAATTATCAAAAACAAATCAATCAACAAAGCCTTATTTTCAATGTATTGTCGTTAACATGGTATCAGAGCTTATGGTTCTGGTCTCATCATCTACCCACTAAAACAAAAACTATTGTCGAATCCCAAGCCACCATGGCAGATGATACCGGCGGCTCGGGATTGGAGATTGTAACACAATTAGCCAATCTATTGCAACAGAATATCAACCCACAACCGTTAAATCCCAAACTTTCCGACAGCCTTCAAATAAACATCAAATTAAACAGCCAAAACTACGCTCTATGGACTCGGATGATCCGAGTTGCCATAGGCGGAAAATCAAAAACCTTATTGAAACATCTTACGAAGCACCACAGAAAAAAGCAGAAAAATATGAGACATAGGAACAAGAAGACTGATTGTCTTCTCATGGCTCATCAAAACATCGAGCCCAATATAGCCGACCTGACCAAGTACCCCTGCGAAAGCATTGTGGGATGTCCTGTGGTTACATACAAAGCGGCAAGGATAAACTTCAAACCTTTAACCTCAAAACCGGCCCAAGCCCAAAGTTTCCAAGCCCACTTCCAAACACTCAAAAGCCCAATGCAATAGCTAATATGGCTCAAACCAATCTCAAAAAATCCCATGGTCCATGGATTTTTGACTGTGGGGCCACCGATACAATGTCATATGATTTTTCTGATTTTTCCGAAACAACCAAACCCACAAAACTCACATCCAGTTGCAAATCGGGAAAAATTAGATGTCAAAACCGGAGGGACAATTAAAATTTCTCCAAATATAAAACTCCCTAATTGCCTCTATGTTCCATCTCTGTCACACAAACTTTTGTCAGTTAGCCATGTGACAAAAGAACTTAATTGTTCGGTTCTAATGCACCCAACCTTTTGTCTCTTACAGGATATCAGGACGGGACGGATTATTGGGCGCGAGGAAAATGGATTATACTACGTTGATGAGGTGGTTCAAGATGGTATGCGTGATGCCTGGCTCATGGAACACTGAAAGAGAAGCATGGTTATGGCATAGAAGATTGGGACATCCCTCTGCTGGGTACTTACATATCTTATTCCCTAAACTCTTTCCTTCGAATAAGTCAATTACTTGTGAAACCTGCATTTTAGCCAAAAGCCATAGACAACCTTTCAAACCGAATAACACCAGAGTTAAAACACCTTTTTCATTAATCCATTCGGACGTGTGGGGTCCTGCACCGGTCATTGGGGGGCAAAATTTCCGATTTTATGTAATATTTGTTGATGATTGTACACGAATGACATGGATTTATTTTTTAAAAAATAAAGCTGAGGTATTTGATGTTTTTACAACATTTTATACCATGATTCAAACTCAATTCAAACAAAATATCCAAATTGTCCGTCGGACAACGGTGGAGAATATGTCAATTCCCAAATGAAACTATTCTTTCAATCAAAAGGAATAATCCACCAAACCACATGTCCACATACCCCGAGCGAATGGTGTTGCGAGCGGAAAATCGTATTCTTTTAGAAATGACTAGAGCACTCATAATCGAATCCCATGTCCCTAAAATGTTTTGGCAGAAGCTCGCCCGCCACCTACCTGCTTAACCGTCTACCAACCAAAATCCTGAAACTAAAAACACCAATAGAAACCCTCAAGGAATACACCGAAATTCCTCACACTCTCACCCTTCAACCCAAAGTGTTTGGGTGTACTGTGTTTGTTCACATACCCAAATCTTACCGTGATAAACTTGATCCTTGTGCTGAAAAATGTGTTTTCGTGGGATATGGAGTCAATCAAAAGGTTACAGTGTTATAACCCAAAACACGCCGCATGTTCACCACAATGAACTGTGATTTTCTAGAAACCAAATCCTACTACTCTCCCCAACCCAAATGGCGGGGGAGGATCAATGTGACACACTGAGTTGGTTGAACACTAGTACGATTCTAAGAAATGAGTCCGGCACACGTACCACCACTGCGAAGATCATATCAGTGCCACCAAGATATATTCCCCGGTCTGATATCCAAAGTGTACGTAATTCCCAACCTAATGAGGCTAATGATGAAACTGTTGAAACTATAAATCTGCTTGAATTAGAACCGGCCAATGAAGGTGTCCGGAAGAAAATACATGGAACCGCTAATGAAAATGTTCATGAAGAAAGTATAGCGAACCCTAAGTATGTCCTCCCAAAGAAGAACAAATAGAGAGTCCTGCAAAGCGGTACTCACCAGAAAGAATTTCGAAAGGCTCAAAATATCCTATAGTTAACATAGCTGTAGGAAACTTATCTAAGGAAGCAAAGGCGTTCACTGCAAGTCTCTACTCAGAAGAAATTCCATCAAATCTTGAACAAGCCTTAAAGTCAGAAGAATGGAAAGGGGCTATGGATATTGAAATGGATGCTTTGATCAGAAATGAAACGTGGGAGAAGTGTGTCCTACCGAAGGTAAAACCCGTGGGATGTAGATGGATCTTCACGAAAAATACAAATTAGATGGAACAGTGAAGATATAAAGCCCGGCTAGTCGCTAAAGGTTATACTCAAACATATGGAATCGACTACTCCGAAACTTTTTCTCCAGTGGCAAAGATTGATACAATAAGAGTACTTTTTTCGATTGCTGCAAATCAAGATTGGCCACTTCACGGTTGATGTAAAACGCCTTTCTACATGGAGAATTAAAAGAAGAAGTGTATATGGAATCACCTCCGGGTTTCTCGAGAGAACTTCAAACCGGAGAAGTGTGCAAGTGAAGAAATCTCTATATGGATTAAAACAGTCTCCAAGAGCTTGGTTTGGCAGGTTCACTATGGCAATGAAGAAATATGGTTTCAAGCAGAGCAATTCGGATCACACTCTGTTCCTCAAACACAGAGGAAACCTTGTGACATGTTTGATAATCTATGTTGATGATATGATAATCACAGGTAATGACGAGGAAGAGATGACAAGGTTAAAGATAAACCTATCCAAAGAATTCGAAATGAAGGATCTGGGAAGACTTAAATATTTCCTTGGGGATTTTTATCTGCCAAAAGAAATACATCCTTGACATCGAAAGCAGGGGATGATTGATTGCAAACCTGTGGATACTCCTATGATGATGAACCAAAAGCTCTATATGGAGGAAAAGGCTAAGCTGGCCAACAAGGAAAGATATCAACGGATAGTAGGGAAACTTATCTATCTCTCACATACCTGGCCCGACATTGCTTACTAGGTGAGGTTGTGAGCCAATTCATGCATCAACCTCAAGTTACCCATATGAAAGCCGTGTGGAGAATTATCAGATACCTTAAAGGGACACCTGGTCATGGAGTTCTGTTCAAGACAAATGGGCACCTAGAAACCCAAATATATACCGATGCGGACTGGGCGGGAGATAAAGGAAATCGGAGATCAACATCTGGTTACTTTACCTCGTTGGTGGAATCTTGTTACTTGAGAAGCAAGAAACAAAAGGTGGTGGCTCTTTCAAGTCTTTGGCGAAATTCGAGGAATAGCACGTGGTCTAGCGAGATACTATGGATCTGGAAACTCTTGACAGAAATCGGTACTCTCCAACCCAATCCAAAAATTATGTGTGATAACAGCTATTCGAATTTCAGAGAATCCAGTCCAGCATGATCGCACAAAACATGTTGAGGTTGATCGACACTTCATCAAAGAAAAACTTGAAGCTGGGATCATAGAAATACCATTTGTCAAGTCCGAAGATCAAATGCGTGATATCTTGACAAAAGCAGTAGGTATAACGATTTTCAATAAATGTTTGGACAAGTTGAATGTCGGCAATCCCACTATTCAACGGGGGGAGTGTTAGAATGGAAAGGATTGTGGGGATCAGCCAATACATCATTTCCCCATATACAAGATAATCACCATCAATCATGGAGCGAAAACCACCGGAGCAAGCAATGCCAGCCAATAGTCCACTATTATTTATATATTTAACTCATTGTTTGTTAGTATAAATAGAGCCTTTCGGTTCATAATGTAATTATCAAAAACAAATCAATCAACAAAGCCTTATTTTCAATGTATTGTCGTTAACAATTAGGAATGATGTGTACGCCACATATATTATTTTGCATACCACAAGTAAACAATGTTGCCATTGGTAAGTTTTTGATTTTAGGTTCTTATATATAATATTTATTCATTAAATTAATAAACTTACCACACACGTTATGTCAATACCCGTACGTATATGGGTTGAAAAAAATATTATTTTCAATAATATTACACAGCATATCAAGAAAAATTGCTTGATGTCCAAACTAAATTTGATTCATGTCTAAAACTCATGCGTGCACAAGACTTATAACTAGTTGGTGTAAAGGAAAAATGAAATTTTTTTTTTTTTTGTTCTTGTAATTATGAACAAGAGATTACGTATGAGTTGAGTTGAAGGAAGAAAAAATCTGGAAAACATTATAGAGGTTGAAGATGAACTTGTAAAAAGATATAAATACCCTTGTGTGGCTGAACTTAACGGATAGAAACTAATCGCCGTTTGGTCAAATGATTGATCTGTTAGAACTTGATGTGCTTCGTACATGAGGAAGTTAACACAGAGATAATGCAAAATTTGTCAACCATAAAAAACCAGCGAAAATTGCGGATGCGTAAAAATGATAAAGGGAAGTTTGTAATTAACTCTTATATCTATTTACAGTGTTGACAAAGTTGCTCGTCTATTTTTAGTCTTATGTTGGTTTTTGTATATCATCTTAAACTCTATAGATAATAAAATGGATGGTAGGTCAATTTAAAAAAAAATGCATCGAACAAATTGTTAAATGACCGGATATCGCATGTGATCTTTATATCTTTTTAGTTGTAGTACAACATAAAAAATCTCGAACGGCTTCCGCTAACAAAGGGTTTTTAATGCTTAACATAGTAAAATATTCGCGCTAAAATTGTGCGGATATTTTTTTGCCCTTTGAGAGACAATTTGTTCATTCAAGTGTCATTAAACCTAAAAAATTTTGTACCTACACTTTTGAAAAAGTGTCACCGGAATTAAGGTTAGTGACACTTTTTCAAAAATTATTAGTTGTCTTGTAGTGATTCAACAAGTTCAGTACTGAAACTCTTTCGTGAAAAAAAGTAGGTACTATTTTGTAAAACAAAATTAGCATTAAGAACAGGCAGTTTCACCTTGGCAAAACATTTTCTAATTAGCAAGCTTAGTACAAGGAAAGAGTTAGAATAAAACAATTAATCAAAGACAAAACCCTAACTTTCTCTCTCAAGGTTGGCGATTTTGGAGATCCTTAACTTTTCGATTATGTCATCTTTTGCCTCCCAAATCTGCAATCAGGGTCCTTATTTTTCACTTAGAATCAATGAAAGCAATCCCTAACTGAACCTATTCTGGTCGTTTGATCTTTAGACGATTAGGGTTTGTCCGGATATTAGGGTTTTGTTTCTTTTCGGTTTTAATCTTCTCTTATTACTGGTTTTTGGTGCTCGATTCTTATTAGATTTATACATGTGATTAAAGGTGTGTTACTGGTTATATACACTTGATCTTTAAAACCCTTTGCAGCGTGTTTTTTGCCCCAAGTTGAGGGTTTTGGTAGGACGATTGTAAACTCTAATTATTTAGGGTTCGCTGCTACTGTGGTTTACGTGAATTCTGGGTTGTGTTTGGATCTGGATGTTGTTTTGAGGGTTGTACAAATCTGATTGTTCATGAAAGGGGTTATGAGAGAGAAGGATAAAAAAAGGGGTGTCCTTGGATAAAAATGTGGGTTTCAAATCTGTGCGAACTGTTGAGGGACACACTATTGGTGCTGATGGGTTACTAGTTCATGTCGTAAGTGATAACTACTTGTCGTTGAATAAGGCTACACATGTTAAGAAAGTTGGTTCTGTTTCGTCTAAGGGTCACGTGAATATTGCTGTTGTTGATGGTTCAAAAGTAGGTAGTAATAGCCCTAACGTGAGTGCATTTAAATAAATGTATGATCGTGTGACTCTTGCGAACAATATTGATTCGTTGGCTAAGAAGGAAATGTTTACAACTAATATACTGAAGGTTGTGCTATTTGAGGATTGTAAGGTTGTACAGGAACCTTGTGAAAGCTGGCCAGTTAAGGTTACTAATACCGAGGAGGTTACTGTGGAAGCATACAAAAGTTTCGAGACTACCATGCGAGGTGCAATGATACTACAAGTCAAGTGGGTAAACAGCCTATTATTTTGCCTACTAATGAAGGCCCAATACCAAAATTCTTTGCTAGTTTGGTGAATAATGAGGGTAATATAGGTAAGGTAAACTTTCGAGCTCTTGACACGGGTAAACCTAATAATGCAAAGGCTGAAGATCAAATACCAAAGTCGTCTATTTTGGAAGTTCATGATAAATTTGGTTTCATCTTGTATGGTTACTTCGTGGATAAAAGAGTAGCATTCCAAATCGTTGAGTACCACGTTAAGAATGCCTGGAAAAAGTATGGCGTTGTTCGTGTTATGATGAACGCTAAGCGCTTCTTTTTCTTCAAGTTTACTTTGATTGAGGGTATGAATGGGGTATTGGAGAATGGTTCATGGTTTATTAGATCGATTCCTATCATCCTGAAGAAATGGAGGCCAACTTTTAACTTAATGAATGAAGATCTGAATTCGTTTCTATTTGGGTCAAATTTCATGATATTCCGATTGTGGCATTTACTATTGATGGTCTGAGTACAATGGCTACTAAGCTTGGTAACCCCGATTATGCTTGATTCGTATACGAGTTCTATGTGTCTTAAATTTTGGGGTCGTATGGATTATGCAGGTGCATTGATTGGTATTAAGGTTGATCAGGAGTTAAAGGAGGAGATGGTTATTGTTATTCCTAATGTGGAAATGATGGAGAGGTTCTTCACACGATGAGGTTGGAGTACGAATGGGAACCACCTAGATGTGGTGTGTGTATGATATTTGGGCATGATGATATGTTATGTCCAAAACGGGTTGTTGAAAAACAAAAGAATGATTGTTTTCAACAGCCTCCTAGACATAGTTCTCGTGGTACTAATGTGGGATTTAAGTTACAGTTTAAACTTAATAAACAAGTTTATCAAGTTATCTCTAATAAGAATGATGCTAGTTCAAGTGGTACGAAAAAGTGTTCTGAAGTGGAGACGAGCTCTACTAATCCTTTTGTTGCGCTTAATTCGATTGAGAAAGATGACGAGCTTCGATCAAATAGGGGTCGTCAAATTCAGGTAAGAAAGTTTTTCAAGATGTGGTTGATATGGCATTTGGGGTAGTCCAAGTACAATACCTTTGGTTGCAAGGAATAATGAACTGAAAAGTCAGATTCTTGATAGGAAGCTTGTGCTAGTGGGTGATGATCGGAAGCCGCTAAACCTTATAAATCAATGCTTCCAAGTTCTTCTACTGTGGCTTCTAAAAAGGTTGATAATCTGGTTAATGAAGATAGTGATATTGAAATGTTCGAGGTATATAACGAAACTGCCAGTTTTATGGCTTCTACGAGCACCAAGCCATAAACAATGGAAGGAAACTTATGATGAAGACTCGTGCGATGATGATGATTGTGTTGATCCTGGTTTGACTAATGCTCAAATGCAGTTTGCTAATGTCTTTGATATTAGTTTTCGTGGTAAACTTAGATAGCATTTGTAGTAGGTCTCATAAGTAGGGGTGTAAACGAGCCGAGTCGAGTCGAGTACTGCCAAGCTTGAACTCGACTCGATTAATAAAACTCGAGCTCGAAACTCGGCTCGAGCTCGTTCGAGCTTTGGATTTCAAGCTCAAGTTCGGCTCGTCATCTCAAACTCGAGCTCGAAACTAGACTCAAGCTCGATTATTGCCACATTTAAAGCTTGAACTCTATAAAAAATGGGCATATCAAGCTCGACTCGACTCGATTTTATGTAACTATATGTCTATGAAAGGGTAAAAGTGTAATATCATTGAAGCTCGATAAGGGCTTGCGAGCCTCACGAGCTGAGCATATTCGAGCTCGAACGCGGCTCGAAAGTGTACTCGAGTAGCTCGAGCTCGACTCGTTTATATCGAGTCGATTTCTAGTAGTTTACGAGTCGATCTCGAATAATTCGCGAGTTGTCTCGTCTCGTTTACTCCCCTACTCATAAGTATAGCATGTCATTCTTATGATAATTTACGTTGGAAGCACAGTTGGTGCGTTTGTTTTCGCTTAGTTTTGGGCAGAAATGTGAGATTCACCCACATATATTGTATTTAATTATTTATTGGAGTAATCGGGAAACCTTAAAAAAAATATATATATATATAAAAAAAAAAAAAATGGAGCATATAAACAAACTAGACAGTAGACACCATACTCAAAAAATTTTGATTATGCATACGCAAAGGAGCTATCAGGGATACGTGAGATTCGATGGCTTCAATTGTTCAAATATATCCTTGTTTATTTCGGCTTATTAATCAGATATTAATCCTATACCAAAGTAAATATACTTCCTAAAGATGCATGTATGTATTCAACAGATTATGATAAATGCAACTTTAAAGAAAGGTAAAACTAGCATGGCTGGTAAGCCAAATAATTTACTGGAACATTGAAATGGTAATTAACCGAGAAAATTTTCAACATTAACTGGCACAATGAATTGGTATTACAATTAGTAGAACATATATGGGATTACAAAGACAAGAACAGAAAGATCCTAACTAAGAATAAGAATCTTCAGACATCTGGTCGGATACCGCTAAGCTTGAGCCAGTTTCTAATAAAACCTCAACATAGGCGGTCATTAGAAACTGGTGCTTCTGTTTACCTAGTTCACTACAATGAAATCTCATACTGAACCCTACATCCACACGAAAAATCATTGAATTGAAATCTAGGGCTGAGCATCGGGCCGGATCCCGACCCGTCCCGACCCGACCCGCCAAGTCCCGATACCGAGATAACCAAAAAATTCAGCCCGATACCGACCTGATTGGTAGTCGGTTCGGTTTGGTATTACTCGGGATTTGTCGGTCGGTTTCGGGTTTACTTGCCCATCCCGATTATTAAAGAAGTTCAAGCCCAGATTTGCAATACAGGCCTAGCCCAGTCCAATATTACACGCCTAGTCCAATTCCAGTAGCATTACAAAGTGATACAAAATGATACTAGTCCAAGTCCAATCAGAGGCGGATCTACGCTTCACCTAGGGTATGCAAGTGCATACCCTGCTTAGCTAACGTGCAGTGTTAAAAAAGTAAAACTTAGGTGTTTTCATAAGCAAGTTTGCTAAGGTGCATACCCAGTAGAAAGAGTAAAAAATGAGGGTGCATACCCGCCTTGGAAAAAAAATAATGATTGACGACTGTGAATCTTGAAGAAGATAAAGAAGCAGCAGGTTATGAGCGACTATGAGATATAGGATGAAGAAAGAGTATTGAATAAAACTTACTTTTAAGCAATATGAAAATTAAACTTGATTGAAAAGTCAAGAGATATCAAAAACCCAATTTCCAATACAATTTTATGCACTGTGCATTACCCCAAAAGTATTTAATGTACTATTTTCAATCAAGTTACACCAACTTATTATTCTCCTATACAGATTTTTTTATTTATTTATTTTTTTGATAACATATTTCAAAATTAATGTATGGCGTCAAGGCAATTCGGAATTTTGGTCATATTTTCATTTCATAATGTTAGAAATAATTCCGTATGGTGTTAGCATCATTTCATATACGCAATATGTTTTTCATATCATGTATATCTAAAAAGAACAAGTGAAAAAAAGACTAAGCTAGTGGTGGCAAAGACACTAAAAATCATTCAAATGAACAAAATTGTTTAAACGTAAGTCGACTTTATTGTTGTCCAACCTCAAAGATTATGTTACATCTGGAAAAATCTAGTGCTAGTGAAATGGCTAAAAAATCAAAAAATTAAAAGTTCAATCAAAGCAGACAAAAAAAGAAAAAGAAAAAAAGAATTCGACATGACCCGACCCGACCCAAAAGCCGGTTAAACTGATCACTATCCAACTTGGCCGTTATCTTATATCCACCAATAGTGCATACCCTACATGAAAATCCTAGATCCGCCACTGAGTCCAATACACATCAGTATACAAAGTGATACTAGTGTAATTCCCGTAGCATTACACATCAGTAGCATTACAAAGTGATACTAGTCCAATATTTGCAATATGTCCAAATACAGTAGCATACTAGCATTACACATCAAGTTCTAATACAGTAGCATTACACATCAAGTTCAAATATAAAGTTCAAATCAAATACAAATTAAGTAGCAAAGATAACAGTAGCAACCATTCAAATCAAATACACATCAAGTTCGATGACAACATTCTTGAATCATGGCGCAACATTCTTCTCTTTTCCATTCTCTCCTTTTTGTTTGTCTAACGCGTCTTGAATTTCTAGAAATAACACTAAAGGAGGATTCGGACGCAACGGTGGATACTTGGATGCACAAGATATCTAAAACAAAGTTAATAAAAAACAAATCACAAAAATGTCTAAAATTTAATAAATAAATAAAAAACTTAAGTTATCAACTTATTTCCAACTTTATCTTTAAACACATTTAAGAAAGAATTACCACGACGACGACTTGTGTTAGTACTTTGACTTGACGTTGGTTTTGGTATGTCACTTGATATGTTTGTGCCATATTTTTCTTTGTACATGGCAAACAAGACCCTCATATCTTTCTCAACCTTCTTAACCAATTTGTCACATAACTCTTCGTCGGTTAAAAATGGAATTGGCGTCTCATCACTTTCTTCATCATACTTCCATGTTTCTAAAGTCCCAAACTCCCAATGCTACTGCCACCCTCATCATTCTCCCCAATCTTTTTCTTAAAAGCAATTTTTTTTTTTTTTTTTTTCAACATCGGGTTTATTATCACAGTTTGCATAATGAGTATTCAAGTGTCGCGTACCATGTTGTTTTGAATCGGCTTTGAAAACCGCGTCACACCATTTGCAATAGGCCATTTTAATGAGTGTCCCATCTTCATCTGGTTCATACTTTGCATCAAAGTATTTCTAACACTCAAAAGTCGTTTTTCTTGGTTTGAATGGAGCTTTCCTTTTGCGTTTATTATCATCAGATTCAACAGTCTCAACGTCAATCAGTTGATCCTAAACAAACACGTAAACACACAATTAATTCTTGAATAGCATACAGTAGCAAATAATGAATATTAAATCTTGATTGAGTAACACTCCAACTGACCAACAGTAGCAAATCATGAATAACACTACAACAGTACACGATTCATTATATCCACTTCATTAATGATAGGATACACGATTCATTATCCACTTCATTAATTTGCTACTGATTCATTAATGAATGATGTACTATCCTAATATGAATAACACTCAAACAGTATATGATTTCATGATGTCCTATCCTAGTATCCTATCATAACATATTGATTCATTTATTTGCCCTATCAAACTATTGACTTCATTAATGGAATATGATTTCACAATAGGGGGTGATACTCACACCACATTTTTTGATTAATGCACCACAATTTGTGCATTATAGTATTGTACGATACAAACTATAATGCACAGCTTATGGTGCATTAATCAAAAAATGTGGTGTAGGTATCAATTCTCTTTCACAATTCATTATCCACTTCAACAGTAGCCTTAACATGATGTCCTATCAAATTATTCATGATTCATGAATAGCCTAAAGTCCTAAACATGATTCATTTATTTCTTTAACTGATTTTTCTTTTTTTGTCCTATCAGTACACGATTTTTTTTCATCTAAACTAGAAGTCTTAGTCTATAATCAATTACTTATAAATACAATCTAAACTATATAAAACATGTACAAATACTTACTTCCATTATATTGTTTTGTTGAGATGCAAATGATTCGTATGTAGGTATAGATGATGAGATTGATTCACCCCTTGTGTTTTTGAGATGACATTGATCCATCAATTCTTGAGTTTTGAGTTCTTGAATGTTGTTTTTGGCCTAAGCGTATTTTGGGTAATGGTAAAGTAGTTTGACAGAAAGTGGAGAAACTGAAAGGTTTATGGATAATTATTAATATTAGTATGACCGGATTCGAACTCGAGACTTCGGGATTGCACACATTACGTATGAGAATCAATGTATAAATAATTAATATATAAAATGTTATATTTAATTATTTGATCACGAAATAAATATTTAATGATATTTAATATTTGACGAGTTTTGATTATCGGTCATTAAATGTCAACGAGATACGAAGAAAAGTTAACAAGTCAAGAGAAGGTTTTAGGAATCCTCTTTTGGGCTTGTGTTTGGCTGAAAACTATAGAATCCCACATCGGATACTATATCAATCTTGACATCTACCATAAGGCTATAAATACATCCCCATGTATTCATCCTTTGGTACACTAGATTTCAATAGAAGGCCAAACTTCTTCTTTCTTCCCTCTTGTTCTTAGGTCGACGAATCAAAACCCCATGTAAGTTTCAGGATTTGAGTGACCAAAGCATAACAAAGGTGTTTGGTTAATCTATTGTGATCAAGAAACTAGCTTTTCTCATTGATTTGCTACTAATGCGTGTGTACAGCGAAGAGCAAATACACTTGTGTTTAAGTATCTTGGGTATTCGACATCTAAGGTGGTCGAATTATATAAACCCTAATTTATTAGGGTTTAAGGTTTCTTGGTACTTGATCTTAATTGGGGGTTTTCATAAACCTAATTGCATTAATTAGTAAAAGTGCATATACTTTTAATTGGTTAATTAATTTATAAGTATTATCCTATTACTTCATTGCATGTGTTGATGATGTTTACTTGTTTTTATATAATTGTTATGATTAGTAAAACCCAACAGTGGCATCACGAGCCGTTAATATGTTGTAATTAATTACCGAAACACATAAAAATTGAATCTTTATGATTTTTACATTCTTTTATTGGTTTCTAGGGTTTTGAAAATTGGAACCCTAATTTTTTAATATTGGGTCGATTACCCTTATATTTTTTAATTAGGTTTTATTTTTTGTAAAACTTGTAGAAACCCTAGGATTGCATGTATATTTTTTATGTGGTTTTAATGAATAATTGTTATGTGCCATGTATTATATGCGTTTCTTGGGATTATAATTGTTATGGGGAATTCATGGTGGAACATGCATGTTTTGCCATGGATTATTGTTTTGATAAATTGTTTAGTGATATACACATGTTTATTTATTTGATAATTATTGAATTGGGGAAGACCTCAATTATACTAATAAAAATTTGTTATGTGCTAATTGGTATATTATTAACTTTGGCTTACGCAATCGACTTGTCGATGCATGTGGCTCATCTACCTTGTAGGTGAAAGCCCTAGTTAATATATGCATGGTTTCACGCCTAGAATTGTTTATTAGGTTTTATCGAAATAATTATGCATGTGGCTAATTGTTTTTACATGTGTTAATCGTTAAGTTATATGGATATTATTTGAGTTCGTTATAATTTTTATTAAAATGCCTTTTGTTTTATATTGTATGACACGTTAGTAAGCAAAAAGGGTGTTTTGAGAATAGAAAATTAAATGGACTAAATAATGGCGAAATTTGATTTGTTTTCTAAGTATTAAATCTTAAACTTTTAATCGACCGATCACATTGTACTAAATGGTTAGAACGGCTCACCCACTAGAACAAACTAAAATGGGCTAAAAGAAGTCGCATACAGTCACTGAAAGGATGTCTAAGGTTATGCTTCACAGCTTACGGTCCTCTGCCCTCTGGAGATTCGATTGGAGCTACCTAGTGTAACTATTCTATGTGAAGCATCTTAGTGCAAAGTTGTAAGTTTCTCAACGCATCGATTAAAACTTTGTAGAATTTAATCTTAGCAATTTAAAACTATGAGTAAGGTTTTGAAATTTTTTGCTATTAAGTTGTATGTATGCTTCTTTATACATAAGTTTTGATTACACATCAAAAAATTGTACCCTTTAAAAATTTAAGTTTATGCCATCTAATGATACGAAACACTTGAAGTTGTAATTTAGTTATGTGAGACCTTGAGCTAGATTACAATGACAAGGTGAATCTTTATGTTGTGTGAGACCTCTGCTTAATAATTTGCAGTTTCTAAATTAGACAACTTAATTAAGTTAGTTAGTGAGACCTATAACTTAAGGCATAAGATGGGATAAAACATGTTTACATTTTGCATTAATTGTTTTGGCAAAATTGTAAATCCTATATTTACTAGGAATTGAAAATTTGTTTGTCAATTATTGTTCTTTGACAATTACCTATTCTATACTTTCATCACTAGCAGATCAACTGATGTGGTGAAACTATGATAATGGGGGTCATAGATTAAGGGAAAATTCTATGGTTAATATGAATATTGACCAAGGGTATTTTATTTTCTTGAAAGATTTAATTATCGAAAATACTAAAATTGAATTTTGTTAATTCTTTTTTATTGTATTAATGCAACATTAAACTGTAAACGTGGTTTGGGCTTTAGTAAATTGATCTAGTTCTGTTTTCAAACAAATGTTTGATCAAGAAAAATTTACTAAAAGACAAACATAGACTCTTTTCCATGGAAGAAGAGTGAGACTCAATCCTATACCTTTTCATGATTAAGAAAGGTATGATAGGAACATTAGAATTGTCTAAATTTCATTACCCTCTGTTGGTGATTGATTTCTTATATGACATTTTGGTCAACTAGAAAACATGTTTGACATTTTATGAGTTATTAAATTAGAAGCTAGAATAATTACCGCAAAATTAGTAAAAGACAAACTAGTATATTTTATCTAGTTGTTTTGTTTTGACTAATTGAAGGTGCTATACATCATTATGGCGATGGTAGACCCATTAAGGAAGAAATTGCATGCTCAATTTTTCTAGTTAATAGCATTGATGGATGATCCATCATCTACATAGTAGAATACACTCTTTTAGTACCTAAGTAATTGTTATGAATGGTCTTACAAAAGGGTAGCAACGTAATAGCGCTATTCTCAGTTAATGAAACACTTACAATGTTGTCAAATCCAGTGGGAGTATGATGTATTACTAAATAAGACATTATTGTAGCGTTGTCTAATTGATTGGGAGTTACAAGATTTATTATCTTGGTAGTAACTCAGATTATTTACGTTCAAAAAAATGTAGACATTCATATTCTCAAGGATAGTCATGAACGTTTCCTTGATAATTAATTGGTCCTACATCTACTTGTAATGCTTATATATCTATGACACTATCATATTGCTCACATAAACAAACGAATGTCTTGGTTTTTATCTATATGATGTTGTTCTATGCACAAGTGGGAGAAGCATTTATTGTGTGCAAAGGAACAACACATACTAATATGATTAATGGATTCTCTTGTGGTAAGAGATTAATGTTCTAATAAGATTGTCTTGTTTAGAACATATGTCAAGATTATAACATAGAATACTTTTATGTCTTATGTCATTCAAAATTATAGAAACACCTGAAGTTACATTTTAGGTTAAGTGAGATCTTGGCTAGATTGTAATCTCAAAGTAAATCTCCACTTGTCGTGGGATCGGGCGTGGATGCTTTTACAGTTTCTTAAGTTGAACACTTCATGGAATGACATAAAATAAATATAGTAATTTAATACTATCTTAAATATTTATGTATTTTTATAATGACATAAATAGATAGAGTAATATATTAACTTGAAAATAAATTAATTGAAACCATGATGTGGTGTTCATAATTACTTTAAATTATAAATGTTTATGTGTTTTTTTGTAAAGTCATAAACATGAAGTCTTTTAAAGACTTATAATTTAAATTAAGATATTATAACTGTTATGTCTTTTGACTTGGTCAAAGAATACTTGTGTTATAAAGCATGCAATTGGCTTGGAATTTCATTTTACCATTAAGATGATTTAATTGGTAAATAGGTAAGCCAAAAGGAATATGTTTATCTTTCATATTGTTAGATTGTCTTACAATATTAATTCTAATGAAATACTATAGGTATATGGAATGTTCAGTTAGAAGAATCAAACTTTTGTCATATTGTTTGATTCAAGATAACTATATCTTCTTTTCTTCTTCCAAAAGTTATCAAGGTTAAAAAAATGAGTATTGATTGGATATACTTAATAAAACTCAAACCTAGAAGATTATTAAGACACCATTTTAGTATGGAATGTGATGAATCACATTGAGTCTTATATTGAAGTTCTGATTTGTTAAAACTACTTATGGAGTAGGTTATTAATGAACAAGATTTATGAACTGTTAATGTGATTTGTAATATCCCAAAAGAAAACAATTTAGTGTTGTTCTAATTGTTAAAGTATTTATAGATAGTCTTTAAATTACAAAAGCAAGTGGGAGTTTTGTTTAGATCTTGAAGAGATTAAATTACAATTACAAAACACATGATCTTCTAAAACACACTAGTGAATAACATGATGAGGCTAAACATGTAAATGATTGACCTCAATATGGTGGAATTCTCATTCATAGATCCACAAGGATATCTCAGATATTTTATATGATGAGAAATATGAATTACAGGATCATGGTAAACCTGTTAATCATAATGATATATTACCTAATATTGAATTGTGGTAAATTATTCATACTATGAATGTTAAGATGCTGTCCAAAAAGATAATCAACTTTGGAAAATTGGTTTATCTTGATAAAGATGAGTTTCTTCAAAGGAAGGAAAACCCTAGTGGTTTAAATCTTTGTGTAGAAATCATATGGACAAAATTGTACATGTGTTTAATGCATGACTTGTGACAAGATTATTAATCACACTTAAGCAATTAATTGTGATTGAATATTCTTTCCTTGGCATATTAAATATATAATGATTATGATTGTCATAATTATTTTCGTTGATAAGAAAAATGACGATGAATATCAAAACTCTTTCTTGTGTGATTGCTTTTGCGAGGACGATGAGTTATACAAAGGAGTTTTATGAATTCACATAATCTTTGGAAATGTACAAACTGCAAGAATCCATGAATGGATATAGGGATGCATCTAGGAGATGATTCTTATGTTTAACTATTAAATCCAAGTTTTGGTTTAAAATTAAAATAAGATAATTTCTAAGTATTCCTCAAAGCTAGTGGGAGTATTATGTTTATTTTCTTTAAATCTTGTATATTGTGGGTAGTAACATTCCATCTAAGCAAAATGTTAAGTTTTAGTTTGGAATGGAACTTCACTTGAAAGATTTAGAAAATAAGACATACAACCTTGGAATATATGTTTATTATTAATAAACATGTGCGGAAAAATAAATGAGTCTAATAGAACATGATATATCATTTGGAAAATGGATATGTAGAACATGAATTAAATCTTTGTTTGACATAAGGATTTTTTCATGTACATCATGTTATTGTTGTGTCATGCTTGAATGCAAGATGATTTGACAACATTGATATCTAATGAAGTTATTAGATAACTAGTGTAATGAATATTCTAATAGAATATGTTTGAATCTAGAATTACATTCCTCAGCCTGTATTTGCTCTCAAAATTCTATGGATGAGCAATACAACAATTGTTGCGTAATTGTCATAGCCAACAAACTTGAAAGTTTGGAAGGTATCAAACATTACACTATAGATATTGAAGTTTATGGAGATTTTAAAGAGCATATTGTTGTTTGTATACAATGATCTTTGGTTTAATTGGGATGACACTCAATACTAGTCATGGGAGGATTTCATCCTTGTAAATGGCCATGTGAACTAGTTGTGCTCAACTAAGAGCATAGTTGCATTATACATTAAAGAATAAGAATACTTTAAACTTTAAAATGTTTGAAAGTTTGATTGTCATAAATTGGTGCTTGAGGATGTCACACACTTTATGAAATATTATGTGGCAATATCAAGATATTTTGAATGCACACATACAAGAACTTCACTAGTTGAATTCTTAAGATAAGTATTCTCAAAATTTCGATAGATCAAAGTTAGTTGAAATTATGCCTTGTCAACAAGTATGATTGTCATTACTTGAGACATAATTCATTAACCAATATTATCATGCATTGATCTATTTAGTATTTGGATAAAGGGATGTTTTGAACAAATATTATTTAAATGAAATAAAATATTGGTTATGTTTATTTTTCATTTTCTTAATATTATATCCTATATTTGCATGTTTAATCCGTGAATAACTTATGTTATTCTAAATGTCCGTTGTCGATCAATGATGTGAGAATGTCATTGAATTAAGACAAATATGAGTTTTGGTAGAATATACTTTAAATATATTGATGTATGGGACATGCAAATTCACATTATATTCAATGAATTGAATATAGAATGATCCCAACTTTACATGATGATACTTTATGGATCTTTGTCATTAAGTATATCATGAAGTGTTTATCATCAGACTTGAGATACGGATAACTGTATGAATGTAGTGCACTTGTGTAAGATAGTCTAACGCTATCCGTAACTGGTAGTTATAAGGGCTATTTTCAGAAGTATTACAAAGTTCATGAGTTATGTTTGTAGTCAAGAAAATTTGTTCATTTGAATTTGTTTCAAAGCATAATACTATATTTGGGCCCCTCGTAGGATTGGCAAGATGTTTGTAAGGCCTTACCCAAGATCTATCTGGAATACGTTCAGATGATTTGGTAATCTTGTTCAATCAAATACAACGAGAAACAAAATATTAACTTATGAAATGACTTGATCCATATTCATAGTTAATGTAGTATTAGTAACAAAAGGATAAGTAAAATTGATGAATCATTAAATAGTTTTTCAGGAGACCATGCTCGATTGATCGGGGGCATTGGCGTGTTAAAGCTAGACTAACCAATATCATTACTATATTAAGTAATATCCAAGTGGGAGCTGAAAGGTTTATGGATAATTATAAATATTAGTATGACCGATTCGAACTTCGAGACTTGGGATTGCACACATTACGTATGAGACACAATGTATAAATAATTAATATATAAAATGTTATATTTAATTATTTGATCACGAAATAAATACATAATGATATTTAATATTTGATGAGTTTTGATTATCGGTCATTAAATGTCAACGGGTTATGAAGAAAAGTTAACAAGTCAAGAGAAGGTTTTAGGAATCCTCTTTTGGGCTTGTGTTTGGCCGAAAACTATAGAATCCCACATCGGATACTATAGCAATCTTAACATCTACCATAAGGCTATAAATACATCCCCGTGTATTCATCCTTTGGTACACTAGATTTCAATAGAAGCCCAAACTTCTTCTTTCTTCCCTTTTGTTCTTAGGTCGACGAAGCAAAACCCCATGTAAGGGATTTGCGAGTGACCTTAAGCATAACAAAGGTGTTTGGTTAATCTATTGTGATCAAGAACATCGCTTTTCTCATTGATTCGCTACTAATACGTGTGTACAAGAACGAAGAGCAAATACACTTGTGTTTGCATATCTTGGGTATTCGACATCTAAGGTGGTCGAATTATATAAACCCTAATTTATTAGGGTTTAAGGTTTCTTGGTACTTGATCTTAATTGGGGGTTTTCATAAACCCTAATTGCATGATTCGCAAAAAAAGGAATGCATATACTTTTAATTCAGTTAATTAATTTATAAGTATTATTCCTATTACTTCCGCTGCATGCTTTGATGATGTTTACTTGTTTTTATATAATTGTTATGATTAGTAAAACCCAACAAAAACTAGAAAGCCAGAAAGGGGCGTATTTTTTTTACAAAACCCTATTAATTAATCGGGCTGACGGGCTTAATTCGGGTTGGAGTCGGTTTTTTTCCCGACCCGACCCGATACTGGTTCGGTCGGTTTCGGTCGATTTTGCTCAGCCCTACTGAAATCTTTCTGCAGCTACAGTAAACCAGACATCCCTGGTGCAGGCGTCGGAGCCGAGATACTAAAAGGAATAGTTTTAATCTGGTCGAACCCTGGAAGTGTGATATTTGCAAAATAGATTCTTGTAGTATAGTTAGGAAGATAATGGATGGTAACATTGAGAAAATCATCATATGAGACAGCAATCAGTTCATTGCGGTTTTCGAACCAGAGCTCAAAGAAGGCCATGACCTTCATTTCTTTTGTTATATTGGGCGATAACTTGTCAAACGCAGGAACATAAAATCGCTCGACATATAATAGTGGTTTTAGGGGATACGTAAATGCAAGAAGGAAGAAGGATATTATAAACATAATCACAAAGCCCAAATAGAAAACAATGAACCAAACATGTCTTTTTTTAGACAGTGTATGCCTTTGCCTTCTCATAATATTGTTATAAGCTGAAACATGATCGACCTCGATTTCTGAGTCAGTAGGGCTTTGATGGTTGTTCATGTTTATGCTTAACTGAGATGAACTGAAGAGAAGGTATGTAAGAAAACAATGTCAACAGCTGCTCATGTGTAGTAAAATATATAGCTAAATCTATAAGTTAATAATTGTGTGTCCGGATTTAAATAATTTGTGTAATGTAACAACTGTATTTTAGATTAAAGAACGACCTAAACAAGTCAAGAAATATATATCAATGAATAGTCATTACTGATTAAATTACATACCACTTATTATGAATCTATACGTCAGAATTTATTTTTAGTGATTTAGATAATAGACCATATTGATGCAAGAACTTGAAGTGTTAAATCATACAGTGGACAAATGTAGTGACTAGCTGTTAGGGACACACTATTTTTTACTGATCGAGTCGGGTTTCATCGTGTGGATATGAGGATAAAAAATGAAAATATAAAATAACAGAAAAGATAATTTAAATCGACTAAAAAAAAAACGGTGGAACCTAAACTTGCTTTGGGATGTTTTTGGCCAAGTTACAGTTTGGATTACTTAGAGATTTGGGAACCGATCGGGTTTGCATGGATTTGAAATCTCTTTGAAATGACTCTTTGTTGGATGATATCGAGGTTTTCTCACGCTTCTGAATTTTTAATAGAATAGAACTTTTAAACACAAGTGGTTCGATCGGATTTGTTCGTGTGCTACCAAATCTTTGTAATATCATGTTGTAATCTTCTTTCTTTCTAGCTTCTTAATTAGTTTAATGCAAAATGTGTTTTAAAAAGCTAAATCGCAAATTAGTGATGACAGCTTTTTGAGTAATGTCGTCACTATTTTTAAGTTTCAGCGTGATAGGTACATTATATTTTGAGCGTCAGTGATAATCTAAAGAGAAAATTGCATAGGAAACAAATACTCGTTTTATTACTAGCTTCTTGCTAGCTTGTTCATTAATAAATTGTCGTTCACAAAAATAAGTATTTATTAAGTTTAGGCCAAGTTAACTAAAAGGTACTTAAGAATCGTAGTTAGAATTTTATGTAATGTAAGGTTGTTCGACTTTAAAAAAAAAGTTATTTATCATAATTTAACACGAATAATCATTTAGCAGACTGTCTATGCAAGTCATAAAACTTATAAGAATTTGTTTTTGAGTTTTTTAGTTTCAAGTAATAATAATAATAATAATAATAATATTTATTATTATTATTATTATTATTATTATTATTATTATTATTTTTTATAGTAAACATCACTTTATTATTATTATTATTATTATTATTATTATTATTATTATTATTATTATTATTATTTTATTTTATTTTTATTATTTTATTTTTATTATCATAAAACATCACTTCATTAGAAAACCAAAAGGAATTATAAGAAATTGGTGGGAAGCCGAGACACTAGTTGGGCTCCCACTCTCTGAATACAAAACTAAGTCAGCGTGAAAATAAAAGCCCCACTCTTGACATTATTCGAGTGGCTAATAATGCTTGTCTACGTGAAAGCGTGTCCAAAGCTTAATGTCAAGCTCCCAAATGTAGAAAGCAAATGGGATGAACTTGTAGCCATTTTCTTCTTCTCCACAGCGTTATGTAACGCCACCCCGGGCTCCACGCAGATGCATCAATACCCATAAAAGGGAGATTTGAGTCACATCCAAACCGCAGCGTCCTTACCTTGGATCAGTTGAATAATATCGTCTGCGGAGCAGACTCTTTCCGTCCCCTCGAAAGAAATCCCAATGGGGCCTCCTTTTTCACCATAATCCCAACCTTAGAACATATGGACAAGAGATATCAGCGCAAGTTATGTGTGATTTCACCCCACTTCTGGAACGTGACTGCATGGTCCCCAGACATTGGTCCATGCGATGCTTGCAGCTCGGGGAACTACCTTAGAAAACATGGTGGTAAGGCCTATAACACAATCTACCGAATGGAATTAAGCGATGGTTCATCCTTGACTGGCCCAACCCATCAATAGGTATGGTGAATAGAAATCTTGTGCATGTGAGCGACCAGTGCCCTGGCCGAGGATAACTACCGCCGAGCTTAACGAATACTTAGAAAAGATCGTCTCGATGACACCAAAGTAACACTGCCAAGGTTTTCATCATATGAGAGAGGCGGGGCCGTCGGGAGACATATAAATACATGCACCAACATTAAACATATCGAGAGCATGTTGAAACGAATGGCCATAAGAATTAATGCATGTTTAACCAGAATTTGGTCCTGCATATCACTTGGTTTACAAAGCGAGGCGAGAAAAGCATATTGGATGATGTCGCTTTCACATTTGCATGAATGCCCACCAAATACATTAACTTGATTGGGAGGGTGGCAAACCCATATGTGAGTCACCAAAACTGGCGGAGTAATAATCTTCTCAAGAGCCGCAACATCAGGTCAAACCGGACTTGGGCTTACGCACGCATAAAGGTAACATGTCCTAGAGCATAAGATAATTTCAGCAATACGCTTCGAAGAAGAAGAAGCTCACAGTGGGGGTCATTAAGTTTGAGGATAGCTTCCATAAGCAAGATAGTTTTAGAGACCCTTTCAAAGCTTGACTCGACAAAACTTTCATCCAAATTGATGGACCACCAAGTAGTTTGACACCTTTGAGGGAGATATTATATGGGAAAACACCTCCACCCTACCCTTCTAGGATCCTCCGTAGGCCAGAAGAGTTCATAAAACTTATAAGAATTTGTTTTTGAGTTTTTTAGTTGCAAGTAATTAATTTTATTATTATTATTATTATTATTATTATTATTATTATTATATATTTGCAAGATATATACTTGTAACTTCATTGGAGTGGGAGTGCGAAGACCGATGAGTTTACAAGTGGAACTTGAGCAAACTTATTAAGATATTGGTATATCATCACGGTCGTTTCATGAAATTTGGGTATTTTATTTGGTTACAAAAGATTGAGCCCCTTAAATATAAATACTTTAAATACTAGTATAAAAATTTATAACATTTAAAAGTTGAAACATGTGAGAATGACATATAAAAAAACTAACAGCAAATTAGTGAATCACTCTAACAAATAGCTAAAACTAGTACAACTTATTTTTTGAAAAGTGCACTTCTTCTCGCATTCTTTGAAGCAAAGTTGTTAAATAAAGCTTCATAATCAACGCACTCCAATAGTCCTTCCTCGATTGCTATTAATGCCAATCCATTAAGTCTCTCTTGTGACATTGTGGACCTCAAGTAAGACTTCAACAATTTAGTTTTGAGAAACTTCTTTAATGGCTGATGCCACGGTTACCGGGATCGTGAGCAATACTCTATATGCAATAATTGCATTAGGAAAAAAGTTGTGTTCTTTAAGAAAACTCAAAATATCAGAAGGTCCCAGATTTTTGTTAGGCAAATATTTGTTAAGTAATCTCAACTCCACAAAAAGATCCTTCGCGTCAACATTAGATTGTTTATTATTCTTGAGTCGACTTCAGATGGTGATTTGGTTATTTGTCATCAAAGGAATTCAACTTTTGAGAAGTGAATAAAAAGCCCAAAACTTTTTCATACTCTTTGTATTGCTCGAATCGTGTTCATAGAGAAACAAGTGCTTGCTCAACAATGTATAGGAAATATTGAGCCTTAAATGACTCTTCGACAGAATATGGAGTATCTTGATCCACAAAATTCTCATCAAATTGTTCTTTTTTATGAATTACGCGATTTTGACGAAATACTAGATCAATATCCATGTCAATAGCAATTTCATAACAACATTATTCAACTGCTCTCGAAACCGTGTCTCTTAATTAACTCAAAGAATGAAATTAGCCCTTCAACTTCTTTTAATAGTATCTAAGCGCATATCATAATATTGTAACTTCTTGCTCACCAAATTTATGGCAGTATAATAGTCAAACCAAATTATGGTTGATACTAAAATACAAAATCGCCAAGCTCAGTTGTTGCTAAAATTTTGACTAATCGCTTTGATTTTAGAGTCATTATCATTTTCAGAACTTGAAGTAAAGCTTCTTTATTTCTAAAAGCCGACATCTAATAGCTTTACACTCTCAACACGACTTTCCCAACGGGTTATGGACAATGACTTGAGAGTTAACCCTTTAACATTATTTTTCAAAATTAACCACCTCTTAGAAGAATTGGCAAACATAGTGTAAATACGTTGTATAACCCAAAAACAGAGTCGTTTTACCACAAGAGCTAGCGATGTCACACAATCTTAGATTAAGGGCTATGGCAACACATGGAGTATAAAAAGCTCTTGGATTTATATCTAAACATTTCTTTTGTACTCCCGATGCTTTCCTTTCATATTAAATCCATTATCATAGCCCTGACCACGTACATCGTCAATATCGAGATCTAGAGACTTTAGTTCATCATGTGTGACATCAAAAAGTCCTTGACCAGTTTGTTCATCTACACATAAAATCCTAAAAGGATTCTCAACTGTAACA